>LQNS02000211.1:2244968-2282366 GCA_001587735.2 Parhyale hawaiensis | reverse complement strand
TTAAATGTTTATATATTACACACACACATATATACTGACCAGCTTAGGTTTGAAAATTAAGTTTTATCAATAAACTAGAGGTAAAGCCTAATAACAAGCAAAAATTAATTGCTTATATATTTCAGCGTGGATGGTTGTAAAATCGCCAGCAACAGCGGCTACAGAGATGGACAGTTTCATATAATTATTTTGTTTTTGTATCGTCTATTAGTTAGGCTTGTTTTTACTTTTTTGTGCCGTGAGGAGGTAGTTGTTCGCCTTTTCAGGTCATTTCTTTTCTTTCCTACTGGTAGAAACAGTATAGATAATCCTTTAGGCCGGTTCTCATTTGATGAGCTGGAAGCCAAAATTGTGGCTGGCAGCCAGTCTCCACGCCTTGCAAGCATACGTGATCGGCTTGTAAGCTTGGCTTGTAGCTTGGCTCGCAAGCCAGTTGTGGTTATGCTTGCATCTCAGTTCTCAGTTGACGGTATGGACGATGGCGGACCGCCGGACACTTGCTGCTGCCAGGCTATTGCTCAGGCGAAGGCGCCCAAAACGAAAAGTGTTATTGAAGCCGCAGTTTGCGCGAAGGGCAGAGAGAAGAGAGTACCGGGCAACTAGTACACTAGTGGGCCCGCATTTCTGCTATAACTTTGGGCTTCTTGTGGTCAGGATGCTGGTTGTCCCATATCGCGGTGAATTTTGTCAGCTCTTCACACAGGTGTTCAAATTTTTTCCAGTCAACTACCACTTCTGTCGCCATTTTACATTAGAAATATCACTGTAATATTTAATTAGTCACTTGAAATGCAGCAAGACTGATGTGGCTACGAGTAAAATAAATAAAATGATTTATTTTGCTGGCTGCTATCTGTAGGATACGAGCACACAGCAAGGAATAAAATTTTTGACTGGGAGCGCGTCGATGTTCGGCTACCAGCCTAACAAACGAGCTGCCAGCATAATTTTGAGCTGCAAACCAAGCGTGTTTATTGGCTGTCAGCCACATTTTTGGCTGGCCTTTACTTATGCTAGGAAGTGCTACCAAATAACTTCTCTAAATGGACTCAGCCTAAATATAGGTGGTAAAGCGTTAACTAATGATAATGAAAGTTATCAAAGTTAACTAAAAGCTAGATACTAAAATGAATTACAGGAAATCTTATATATGCAGTCAAACGATAGAATAGTAGGTGCGCATTTGTCTGTGTGAGCATTTGTCGTGTGCGCTTTTGTCAATTTGCGCATTTGTCCGGGTGCGGTTTTGTCGTGTGGGCATTTGTCGTGTGGGCAGTTGTCGTGTGCGCTTTTGTCATTGTGAGCACTTGTCGTTTGCGCTTATGTCATGGAACCGTTTGATTGTTTGTCACCTCATTTTTCTCAATGCCATAGCTCAAAAAGTTATCGATGGATTTTTATGAAATTAACATGAGTTGCTAAGTATATAACAAAAAGTAAATGACTGAATTTTGGTAATGATCCGTTTGTTCGTTCGTGCGTTTTCTTTGTTTGTAATGTTATCCTTGTTAGTACAATAACTCAAAAATAATGAATAGATCTTTATAAAATGTTGTTAGTAATGTTGAAAAACATAAATAATTAAATTTTAGTGCAGATCGGTTTGTTCGTTTGTATGTTTGACTCATGTTTGTCATAGCGTTTGTTAGCAGTATAGCTCAAAAAGTTATGAACGGATCTTCAAGAAAATTGCACAAGCTGTAATTACCATTAAAAGACACAAATGATTAGATTTTGGAGTTTATACAAAAAAAAATTATGGTTTCAGAGCCAATTTGTATTTTTTGCTTCCGTTGCCTCGCTTGGCGGAGGCATGCGCTCTCAGAGTGCTCTAGTTTGTGATACTTTGCTCATAATATAAAAACAAATGTTTCTAATAAAAGCGGAGGCAAGACTAACAGCCTATGGCAAGTATGCTTCAAAGTAAGCCAAACATTGCTTCAAACTTACACTGTATAGTTAAAATATGACTAAAGAAGTAATAGAAGTTTTGTAGCATGAGGGAGGACGGATCTGCCCTTTCCCACCAAAATTTTGGAGCTATCTAGACCTCTTTCCTGATTTAAGTGTCATTTTTGTCGTAAGAGATCCATAAGATCGTCTGAAATAATTAAGTCTCAGAACGGAATAATATGATGTGTTGTTTTTTCAGTTTTGGCTGTCATTACCTGCCACCCTCTCCCCCCAATCCCCCCACCTCTAGCCCAGCCCAAAGTTTGAGCCAGATCCGCTCTAACAGGTGAGTGACTGAAGATTCATATGAATAATAAGGAAATGTTTTACTTGAATATTACAAGCCAAGCTAATGCCAGAGGAACAGCATTGACACCAATGGTAAAGATCAACTGACACCTCAGGTCTGACATTCAAAAAAGACCAGAACTATCGGTTAGGCCAAAAATTTTGATCGATTTATTGTCATGCTAATTACATTGTGATTGTTCTTACCTTGCAGAAAAGCATGACGTGACACACCAAAGAGAAGAGCAGAGGAAACGTGAAGGCCAGAAAAAGATAAACTCGACGTACAATTTTACTTCTTTTGCTGATTACCACAAACAAATCTTGCTGGCTCACCTCCAACTCTCCCAGCCACTGAAACAGGCATAAAATTATATTAATTATTGGATCTCTTTGCAGCATGAAATAGCGGTGAGTAAAACGTGTTCAGCTCCACTTGAACTACCTACATAGTCTGTGAAATGTAATCTCCTTGGCTCGCCTTGAATCATCGAACGATATACTGCAGATATACCGTATTCAATCTATTTCACAACAGGAGTTTCCTTCTGTTGAGAGTGAAGGGATGGATAGTCATGCAGTATTATTTTATACTTACAACTTTGTTGTCAGACCTGGAATTTTGAACCTTCATTACATGCAGGCGACGAAATATAATTGATGTATCTAATGACGTGGAATACATAACTAAAGGCAATTACTGTATTATGTGCAGAACATCTATGATATGGTAAATCTCATTTGCAGTGTATTTCCTGAACTAGATATTTTGATTTAACGGCAATGTTCGTATACACATTCCAACACCAAGTACAGAGTCAGACTCTAGTTGGCATTAGTTTTATGTCCAGTAACCCTTGAAAGCCACGGGCCATATTTGGCCACAGTTTATTATGGTTGCTACAACCGCTTATTTTAAGCTAAGTCAGCCCTAAAACGCTAAACACCTAAACACAAGTAGGATATGCACAATACCCACTAGTAGCACTAATCAAATTAAGTTGAGACATCAGCCTTAGAACGCTAACGATGGATAGAAAATACGCTCCATATATATACAATTACAACTAATCGAGTACGCTTAAGGAGCGTCTGAGGGCATCGATTTGGCTGCAAAACTAAGCCTTCGATGCTTGACTTGTCCGGAACGACAGACGGGTAGTCTGGCTTCACCCTGTTGGACAGCGTTTAAGGCATTGACCTTTAATCGATTACCGTCCAGAATTCTTTAAACTCAATGTTACTTCGCAAACGAAGTTTCCAGCAGTCACAAGCGCACTGTACTAGAGTTATTTACAGCACTTGTAACTCCATTAAAAATGGCGGGGACGACATTCCTGTCTGAGGTTCCCGACAAGTCTAATCGAATAGGCTTGGTTTAGCTTAGCTAGACTTTGACGAAGTAGTCGTTTAAGTTTGTTGATTCCTCAATTCTAAAGCATAATCTAAGCCGGTTAGCTTCAGTTTGTCTGAAACTTCAATTCTGAATAGGCCACTGGCCATTTTGGATTTATGACAATATCAGGCTGAAAGCCAGTGTGGCAACTTATCTCTTAGGATTACTGTTGTAGGCAAGTTAACCCTAATCGGACCTCATTATCTTCTTCGAAATGAGCTACGCGAGCAGTCTCTTAGTGCACTAGAATTGAATAAGGCTGCCCGCCCACCATCCGCTACTCACCCCAAACGCGAGGGGGAGCCACATGACGGTGCTGTAGACCCACAGCACCCCCAGCACCACCCGATATATCCTCAGCCGCACCAGTCGTTGGTACAGTCGTGGGTTGTACATCGCCAGTACCCTAAAAGAACGACAAAAAAATAAAATACTATTGCATCATAGCTAGAGTCCGTCCGGACACATGCAGCCTGTTGGGGCATTTACCATCACCCGGGCAGAACAACGCACAAATACAAAACAAGCACACACGCTGTTCTCAATCCAGTCTTGTTTCCACTTACGTAACAACAGGCTGTAATGACCGCTGTTGTCTACTCATTTGTTTCTTATTAGGTAACTCAGAAACTACTGTCGTTTTTCTATAAGACAATCTATAATATTAATAGCGTTGTTCCTTCGTGTGTTACGCTTTTCAATAATAGATAGGGGAAAATTCAGCAGGTGAAAAGCTCTGATTTTTGCTGGAACGAAGTTCAACCATAACTATCTTCTTTAGCGCTTCTTGAAAAAAAAATCAGTCACTTTCAAAGCAAAGACATGAAGACCATTTCACTCGTATCTTATCTATCGTTTTTCATTTCTCTCAGAACATATTATGTTCGCTATACTTGTAGTGCTCGACTATTTAATAGGGCCAGCCAGATACATAGGTAGGATACGCTGCACGAGAATAGAGAGGATAATGTTGGACACGTGGGCTCTAAGGTATTTTTTTGAGCGAATTTGCGATATCTCAGGAAATACAATTAAATTTTGAGAACGGAGGGTCAGGCTGCTTTGAGTGAAGAAATTACCCGACTCTGCTTGTTGAAGCCTCGGAGGAGTATAGAGGGAGACGACACAAGCCTACGGAAGTGGTACGAAATCGTTTACGGTAGCTTTTTCATGGCGGCTCTCTGCAGTGAATCCTGATGAGCTCAGTTCTCGAAGCCACTTTAGATATAAAAGACTCACTGTGGGCCTGCTGCACAGCCGCCGCTGTTTGGACACTCACGAGCGGGTTAGCGGCATCTGCTTGATATCAATTATCGTTCAGGAATCAGAATGGGATGAACTTTTAAGGATCGTTGTAACCTAGATACTGTGGGCTATTTAAATCCAGTGCACAGAAAAACTCAAGATCAGAAACTTTTCATGCGCGGACAGTATTTGCAGCTAATGCAAATGAAGAAAAGTACGAGTCTACTGTTTTCCTGCTAAATGAAATTTCAACATGCATTTAAGCTACACCTTCCAGCCAGCCAGAATTAAGCTAGTTACTAGCCAGTTCGTACCATGTAGTGGCCTGCAGGCTGCTGGCTGCTGTCCAATATTTCGATTATGCCGTCTCCCTCTATACTTAGTCCGAGGTTGTAGCCTACACAAGGAACTTCTATAGAGGAGGAGGGAGCCCTGCAGCCCATTCACAGATTTGCCAGTGAGTCAACCAGCTCTGAGATGCGTTCTTGAATCTCATTGGTAAAAGTTATGGGGAGCAGTAAGTTACACAGGGGAGCAGTAGACAAACTGAGTTACTTATTTGCGATTGGTGCATCCGCGACTGGCTGACAGCCATAAGAGACTCTTGAGCTACAGGGGCGAGGCTTCTGGCTCCCTCCTCTCTATAGAAGCTCATTGAGCTAACAGCCATCGCATCAAAGAGAGCAGGAAAATGATGGGTTTCTAATCAATATCCAATGGCCCCGTAGTCGTAAAAAAAATTGGGCACGCTGACAAGAAAACTGATTATGATCGGTTAAATTATATGTAAGCAGTAGCAAATAGAGCTTAGAAAGGCATGCATAAATATAGGAGAACAATGCAAGAAGTGCCATTGTATGCAAGATTCACAGGTGAGAGAGGCTAGAGTCCGCGAGACAAGTTGTGTTAAGGTAGATAGGATTCGTCATGCGTACTTCTGATTAGATGGGGGAGGTTAAATTACAGAAAAACTACCTTTTGTCAAACGAAAGTAGGTGAAAACATTAATTGACTGTGGAATTTCCTCGGGTCCCGCTAGTTTAACAATAAAACCACAAGAGCTTTCTTGGTTACCGTTATCCATCACTCTTAAATGATTTGCAAATACCACATATAACTCCAATTTTTCTGTGTCATGGGTACGGTTCAGGCAATAAGGATATATGGTTAAACTTTGTTACCATTTCGAAATACTGACATTTATTCCCAGCCATTACTTTTGGCAGCACAAAATTAAAGTTGCTAATGCCTTACCAAATTTGAATTGACAAAATCGCATCTAACCATTGACTCACTGTTGGAGAATCCATTGTAACAAGTCAAAGTCCAGCTCACGTTTTGAAGCACTTTCATCTCTCTCTCCTGGAACTGAAGCCCCAATTTCCATGCTCAGCAAAGAAGGGTGAATTTCACCCTTTTGTAGTACGTGCTGCGCTTGAGTGTAGTCCGTATAGGGTTGTAAACTCATCTACGTAACTGTGGATGTGAATAAAATGGCACAACCCAGGTTTCGCTTTTTTCTTTGGGAATGGGCCTCTTGCTCTCGTCAGTGTCTAATATCTGATCTGATACGTGCTATCTGCTTAGTGCGCTCTTCACTTCCCATGCATTTATTAATAGAATATTAACTTACCATTCATTATTCGAACACGTCACTCTTCATGCATGCACTCATTGCTAGAAAAGAATTTTCAACTATGCAAACCACCTCCGGGAGCGAATTACGTACGAGCCACGATGTCCTTCTGTAGAAGCAAAGGTAAGAACTGCTCGAGCCCAGGCACACAAGGCCGCTAGCGCCCACCACTTCAGAGGCGCACAAGGCCGCTAGCGCCCACCACTTCAGAGGCACACATGGCCGCTAGCGCCCACCACAGCCCACTCGAGACTTACCTGTTGAAGCTGAGAATGCAGATGGTGTGGAGCTCTGCCTGGTTGCTGATGAAGCCTATTACCGACACAGCTATGAGCAGCGGGTCAGGCAGCCACACCTGCCCGAATGTTAAGAAGTAAAGGTCGGTTCAGTTCGCCCATTTCCCCTGAGATAAGCTAATCGAACAAGCTTCAACTTGTCCTGAACTCCAAATGTGAGCATTTGATTTGCTCCTTTGGATTGCACTTTGGTGTTAGTTTCAACCCGATTACGATTGAGACTGCTGGAGCTTCATTCCTGGTGCTCCACAGAGTTGAGTTTGAGCGTAATCGGTTTCCGATTACTACCTAAAGATCAATCCAACGTTAGAAATCGAACCCACACGATAGAAGTTCCGGACAAGTTGAATCTATGCGGATTAGAAGATTTCGATCTAAGTGTTTACATCGAACACACCGCAAGTAGTATAAAGAGCGAGACACGCAATAAGCACCGAGACCCAGCTTGGTGCTCCTGTGTGCTTGCGCAGACTTCCCGCAGCCCTAATCGTTTCTGTGGTTAGAGTACTCACGCAGCGCGGGGATTCGCAAGCCAGTCGGCCGCACATACTCCAACTCGAAGCCACTCCGCAACTTCACCTTGCGTTTCTTGGTTAGCTTTTGAAGTTCTTCGCGTCCGGTCCCGGGGGTGTTATGCCGGAGCCGCACTATAAATTTGCTGGA
The DNA here is from genome assembly GCA_001587735.2 of Parhyale hawaiensis. Taxonomy (NCBI): domain Eukaryota; kingdom Metazoa; phylum Arthropoda; class Malacostraca; order Amphipoda; family Hyalidae; genus Parhyale; species Parhyale hawaiensis. The sequence goes on along the minus strand of LQNS02000211.1, from coordinate 2,274,889 downwards.
ACAAGGTGATGCAAGGACGAACAGATCGCATGTCGTTCATGCTACCGTGTCTATGCTACCGAGTTGAAATATATTTTATTACGACGAGTGAGCTGACCTTGATCGCTTCCAGTTGTTCGTGCGAATGCATAAGTGACCGCGGCATCAGTCGTGTTTACACTACAGTCTTTAGACGCCGTCAAAGGACATCAAGCGCGTGACTTTTTTAAATGCTTACTTGCAAGTAACAAAAGAAAGCACTGCTTTTTTTAACTTTTATCCACTGCAAATTTAAATATACATACATTCGAAACTAACTAAAGACACTAGCTAAAAGGCAACTGTCGTGGCGCCTTACATCTTTAGCAGATCATTCGGTCGACACACGCACACACACACTTGTGACTGCAAGACCTCAACAATACTTTGGAACACTGTGTACTGCAATTGCGGGGTGTAAAGGCTTGTGGCGGGAAACGGTTATATCTACTGGTTTTACAAATTGACAAGCCGCCCGTCGTTTGTGCATAGGTGATGCTTCAATCCATGACCGCACAGAAGCATATGAGCTATGAATAGGCAGATATTCTCAAAGTCTCACTACGAGAGGTGTTCAAAAAGTAATGCCCCTGACCCACTTCCAGTCGTTTGATCAAGCTGAAATTTTGCTTGAGCAATGATTCAGATGTCTATGTGTTATGTGGCAAATTACAGCTCTGAACTAGCTAATTGTGGTTTCTGTTTTCCAGGTGTTTGAACTGAGTCAGCTGTGAAATGGAGCCTGTTGAGTGCAGCGCAGGGATCCGCTTCTGTATCTGAAAAGACGCACACCACAGGAGAGTTTTGATGAAATAAAAGTATCTTATGGTGATGGTGCCCCATTATATGAACTGCTAAAACGCTGGCGGCGTGAATTCAAACATGGCCGGAAATCTGTTGACACAGCTCCCAGACCTCGTCGTTCCCCTTCTGCCATTGATGAGGAATCTGTCAGTCAAGTTGAGGCTGCCATTTGGAAGATCGACGCATGACTATTTGCCAAATAGCCCAAAAGGTCAAGATTAATACAGGTTCTGTGGACACTATCATTCATGTATTTGCCAAATAGCCCAAAAGGTCAAGATTAATACAGGTTCGGTGGACACTATCATTCATGTATTTGCCAAATAGCCCAAAAGGTCAAGATTTATACAGGTTCGGTGGACACTATCATTGATGACCATTTGCATATGCATAAGGTGTCTGCCAGATGGATTCCCAGGCTGCTCATACCTTCCCAGCAGCGGGAACGCGTCGAGTGCTCATGCAGGGATGAATTTGGAGTTGTACCAAAAAGATCAATCGAAGTGTTTCAATGGACTGATCACATATACATGATGAAACTTGAGTTTATAACTATGATCCCAATACAAATACCGTCCTACGGGGAGAAATATATGCTTTTTCTTTCACGCTTTTTTCTTTTACTGGACAATTGTAGGTCCTATTGGTGTCATAATACTCAATTACTGTCGTCCACAGTAGATATCTACGTAAGAAATTTGTGTTCCTTGCAGCACCGACAACAGTTTACTTTCTATTTGAGGTCATTCTACCGACTGGAAAAGATTTTGTCGAAGATTAATCACTTTTGACATTAATCTTCCTTGCAAATTAGAGTTGGCCTAAGGAAGTGTCGAGTGGTCTATGGATGAGATCAAATAACTAATAAAAAGTAACTCTGGAAAACCTTTGTTTTATTTCAGTTCACTACTAAAGTTTCGCACTGGCCGTGTTAAAATGTTTTTCGCTTATAATTCTTAAACGAATTGTCGGATCATTGTGTATTTCAAAACAAGCCTTTTACACCCATTCCTAATTTATGGCGCACATAGCATATTGCTAGATGTGTTTAGAAAGGAGTTTACTCGTGTATATTAAGCCTATATTAAGCTGAAGCCAGGAAGTCGCGTCTACACAGTCGGACGACGCCAGCTGAGGCGTGTTGCAAACAGACGCAGGTGTTACCCTCACATTGTTACCCGATGTCACCCCGTGTAGTTGTGAATGCGACGTGCGATCGCAGCGCCCCCCCCCCCCAAAAAAAAAAAGTGTTGGGGAATTTGCAGAAAACTCGTGCCTAAACATTTCTGGCGGAGCCTTATTATGGCTGTATTTTAGGATAGAAAGTTGAAAAATACGCAAAAGTGCTNTGAATGCGACGTGCGATCGCAGCGCCCCCCCCCCCCCAAAAAAAAAAAAAAAGTGTTGGGGAATTTGCAGAAAACTCGTGCCTAAACATTTCTGGCGGAGCCTTATTATGGCTGTATTTTAGGATAGAAAGTTGAAAAATACGCAAAAGTGCTTCAAATGCAGGAATTCAAGCAATATAAATATGATAGTCAAGCATTATTAATACAAATTGTTAGGCATCAAAGTCAGTGTTTGTAAACAAAGGCAGTGTTACCCAGGGACGTGTTGCAACCAGGCCTTCTGCGTCACATATGCTATACCGGCCTCCAATGCGAAACAGGCTGGGTAACACCGGGTGACACCGATGACAACCCTCCTAAATTTTTGGGTTATGAGCTAGTAACACTGTCTTTGTTTAAATAAAAAGCATTGATTTTTATACATAACAATTTGTATTATAATGTGCAAGACTGCCGTATATTGCTCGAATTCCTGCATTTGAAGCACTTGTGCGTATTTTTCAACTTTTTATTGTAAAATACATACAACCATTATAGGCTTCGCCAGAAATGTATGTGCTAAAGCTTGATGAAAATTCCGCAACACATTATTGGGTCGATAAGATTGCAAGTTGCATTCACTGCAACTCATGTAACACTGTGAGGGTAACACCGGCGTCTGATTGCAACACGCCCCAGTTCATAGCCCTACAATTTTAGAAGGTTGTCGTCAGTGTCACCTGGTATTACCCAACCTGTGTCGCATTGGAGGCCGGTGTAGCACGGGTGACACCGAAGACCTGATTGCAACACGCCTTGCAAGTTGACGTCGTCCTAATGTGTAGATGCGACTTCCTGCCTCCAGCTTGATAAAGGCTTAATAAACACGCGTAAACTCCTCTGTACACACATATAGCACTATGCTATGAGGGCCATATATTAGGTAGGACTGTAAAAGGCTTTGTGTCGAAATACCATAGTGGTCTGACAATTCGTTTAAGAAATATTACCGAAAAACAATGTAACACGGCCAGCTTAAACTTCAGCAGTTAAATTCACACGCCATATAAGTCTTACCTTGTCTTCAAACAACACTTGCAGAATGCAAGCCGTAAAAAAAGGCATTGCGATGAAACATACTGGCAAGTTGCTGACCGCTAGATTTACGATGTAGTAAGTGGACGATCTTCTCAGCTTGTTGGACCTCAGTAGTGCAACAACTGCCAGAAGGTTTCCTGCAAGTTAGAAAGAAGATACGTAGCTACCCACAATTTTCCATTGTCACATAGGCTGCTATGCTGATGATGTCAGAGAAACGGAACGGCACCAAATGCCCATATTAGTAACCGGAAAAAAGCCTAGGGAGGAAAAAAGCCCCGATACTAGAAAAGGACCCGGAAAAAGCCCCCACTTTTCTCTTGGAGCAATGTTTAGGATCTCTATTAATTTATTTTGAATACCCCATACTCAAGTAAACTAAACGATATTGTGCTAAGCTAAATTTGACCTAGCATCTGCATGTGCGAACGTGGGTTGCAAGAACCCCTAAAATTAGTTATGTGAGGATAAGTTAAGTAAGAATTGGTTTGATGAGATTAGGTTATGTGAGCTTAGGTTAGTTGAGCTTAGGTTAAGTCAGGTTAGATTATTTGAAGATGGGTTAGATAAGGTTAGGTTAAGGGAGTTTCGGTTAGGTTAGGTTAGGTTAGGTGAGATCAGGTTATGTAAGGTTAGGTTTGTGAGACAGGTTAGGCTATATGCATGCATAGGAGCCTAATTTTTGCATTTCGGACTTTTTCTAAGTCGAAAAATACGTATCTCGGGTTAAGCCTATCGGACAAAAATATTCGAAAAGTTAGGCAAGGTTAGGTGGGCCAGGCCTAGTTTTCTCTAAGTCGCAATAATATATATAAAAAACGTGGAGGTCAAGTTAGGTTAGGTTATGTGAGGCTAGGTTAGGTTAGCTTGAAAGAGGTTAGGTTAGACGAGGTTAGGTTAGACGAGGTTAGGTCAGGTTAGGTGAAGTTAAGTTTAAAGAAACTAGGTACTGTTAGGTCAAAATAGGTCGGGTATATTAGATATAGTTAGAGCACGTTAGGTTCAATAAGAAAATGCTAAACTAGGTTAAGCTTAGTTTAATTAGGTTAGGGAAGGTAAATGTTGTAGAGTATCATATAGCTTATTTTAATGTAACTTGCTTCAAAATAACTGGATAGGGGTAATTAATGTACATTGGGCTTTTTTCCTACCGTGGATTTCTTCCGGGTGGCTTTTTCCTCCAAGGCTTTTTTTCTTACAGGGGCTTTTTCCTACCGGGGCTCTTATCCTGCACCCGCCCATAATACAGATAGTGCGACAGCTACTGATGCCCGTGCTTGCGAAACATATCTCCCCTACATTCCACCCACTTTCGCGTGGCGGCCACTGACGCAATAATGAGTGAAATCTATTAGAAAGGCATGTCACAAGCACGGGCATCGACAGCTATCGCTCTATACGTAACATGGGCATAAGGGCACGTGGCCATAGACTTCAGTAGCCCAACAATACTCGCAGCTAAGGCGTCATTGATTGGCATGACGAAATCAATTTCATTAGGCTTGAGTTGTCTGGAACTTTAGACAGCAATATTGGTACCGTCAAGATGCACCTTGCTGTATATGTTACCATATCCCGATTACCGTTGATACATCTGAAAACTCTATTTACCTACGCATTGTTCGAAGTGGTTGCTATGCTCGTCGTGTCAGAGGAAAAAACTCTCCCAGATTTTACAAGTAGATACCTAGTTCTCTAAATTTTTCAAACGCCAAAAAAACCCTACTATTCTTGTAGGTTCCTGAATGGTGAAAAAGCCTCCGAAAAACCCACGTATCACACGTAGCCAGAGATTACTAAAATTTTGCATAGCCGCTGGTTGTATATCCTAATGGAGCGTAATCAATTGCTGCTGGCTGCTTAATATAATGTCGTCTCAGCTCTCACTGCGGAAGCTCTGTCCTTACAAAAGTATGCTTTTGTATACCCTAAGATTGTGTATAACGGTTCACTATCTTCCCACCTATCTACTGGCTTCAATTTTTTTTACCGTCTATTGCATCTGCGATCAATTTTTTTAGCGAAAGAGACTGCCCAAATAAAAACTCTTGTTTTGAGAACCACAAAATGATGTTGGGATCTAAAGTTACGGTCAGTTCAAAAGTGTCTTCAATTAGCGTCTCAGTGCTTGATTCTCTAAAAACACTAGTGTCATCGTGACGTTGAAAAACTCTCTTAGCCGTCCAATAGGCAAACTCTTATATTCGTAAGTAACACTTTAGAGAATGTTTAGTTATACCATCGATTGGTGTGACGCAGTCGAGCTTATTAGGCTTCACTTGTTCGGGACTTCAGGTAAAAATATTGGTTTCACCACTACGAATCGTATTGCAGGCGTTGGCAGCAGCCGTGCGTTCTCTGAGACGTCGCAAAACTCCATTTTATGAAGCAGAGTTGAGATTTTGAGATTTGGCCGATGCACGGGTAACAGTTTAGGGTTTAGCACCTGCAACCCAGTTCAGAATGGCGAAGCCAGCTTACCTGTCTAAGGTTTCAGACAAGACAATCTTTACGGGTTTATCTTAACTAGACTTTGTTGAGCGAATCGATGACGATGTCTCCTGAGAAACATCATGTAGATTACTACTGGCATAGAACTTCCTAGTTAACTGAAATAAGATGCAATAACTAAAAATATTTCAATATAGATGGTTGTGACTATAGCAATAAAATCTGTTGATAGTCTTTAGAACTCAACTGTTAACATTTTTCTGATAACGATTGTGTGATTACACTCGCAAACTCAACGAACAAGTGAAGTGACTATATATGTTCGGAAGTAGGGAAAGTTTTTTTTTCATTTTTGCCAATAAATTCCTACGTACCCAGCGCAACTAAATATGAATGTGTACTAATTTTGCTTCTACAAGTGACCCAAATAGTCATTTTTGAGAACGAACAGTCCTTCAAAAACCTTTATTTTGGGTATTAAATTTGCAACTATTGCAGAGAAATTAAAGTTACTAGAAAACTAATTTTACATTTCAACCTGCGTCACTGTACTTCGCCTGTGAACTCTCCAACTGTGCTGCATATCTAATGAATAGTTTCTTCTTCACAGCACGCATGCAGCATCTTACTCATACAGCATGGCCAACCCTAAAAGATTTCGGGCCCTCCAGGAGATATTATCCGATTTAGCTTCTTAGGCGCCCGCCGCACAAGAATTCTTTTCGGGAAGATGCATTATCTGGGAGCGTGCTATTGGCCAGAGAAATGAACATTTACTTCGAGGTTTGACTTATGCATTGGCCCATTTAGTCGAGTTTCAGATGTTGGTAGTTGCTTAATTACCTCCGAGATAAAAAAAACTCGAAACTGCTATGAAAAATGGATTTTCAATTAGTTCACAGTTGCTTCTAACAATTATTGCCTCAAGATTCACCTTGATCAAGTCATTGCTCCTTTATCAAGTTGGGGCTAGTCAAGCCTTTAACGTCTCATGTTATCGTCTGCAATATTTCACTTACCAAGAGTACCGAAGACTGCAATAATTGTAGTGCCCACAGCGGCAGCGACCAGCACGGGCGGTGAAAATAGCTCCCTAACCATAGCTGTGAAGTGCCCTATTACCTATTAGCATTCGGTTTTAGTCTCATAGTTACAATCTCTATCTAAACTTTTCACTTCTGTTGGAACGGTACGCTACACACAGCACCTCACAACTACACTGTCCTCAATTAAATGAAACTAACCACCATAGACAAGCTAGTTTTCACAAGAGGTCCCAATGAAAAAATTGAGAGGTCAAGTTAGGTTTAAAAGGCAGTTTTCGGTCTCCATTCGCACTACGCAGTGTCCGAATTCGAGGCTTAATACGTTGAAACAACTGAAGAGTTCACAGAGTGATATCTATTGGACTCCACATTAACAGAGATGTCCGCAACATTATTACAGTGACATGTGATGCGTCAGCAGACGAGACAACTGACATTGAAATAAATCTTTCTGTAAGTACACAGTTGTGCATACCGAGAGCACACCAACGCATTCGGACGCTGAGTCATGGACATGGAGACGAAAAGACTGCCGTTTGAACCCGTCTGTTTAAGCTATACAACTCGCGCAGCCTCAGCTGGTGTGGAGCAATGCACTGCACCGGAGTTACCCCCCGAGCGTCAAGGCGAAGGGCTTCCTGTGCTGCTATCGCTTCGTTGCCATTATCGCTTCAGAAGGATGTCAGAACAAAGATAGCTAGTTAGGTTGCAAGAAAGAGAATGAGTCGCCCGAAATCCTTCTACTGTGTTTCCCTTCGTTTTCTGAGGCTGCATGTGGTGTTTACCATCGCAGTGCATCTGCATCAATTAATGGTTTCTCGTCTCAGGAATTACTCACCTTCAGTTTGGACAAATGCTTCTAGCACTAGTAATAACATCAATAATTAAACTTATCCCGCGATTAATGTTTCGCATAAGATAGAGTTGAATTTATTAGATCATCGTTTTCACAAAGCGGGCATGAAGATGCCTTTTAGGTGTCACTGATATTAGGGAGCCACTTCGTTGCTAGGGATAAATTGATTTTCAATTTTACGCTAAATTGTGCGTAATTTCTGCATACATGTAGATGAGTTACACGTGTATACATGGCGTTTTATACGTTGTACGCTAATATTATATTTACTATCTTATACGTAAACAAAATCTACTAAAACACTGTACAAATGCAATTTTAACGTACACCCGAAGATTATTTTGCCCTGTATAGCGCACTACCATTAGGGATTTTTTGTTTTCTCTGATAACCGAAATAATCTAATCCGATTAGTTTGAAGTCATGCGAAGCTACAGATATGGGCTTTCCATTCGCCAAATATTTTTGCATCAAATTTTATGCGGTGTTCACAAACTGCACTTTCATAAAGACAGTATCAAATTCAGTCCTGAGGAGCCTTTCAAGCTCAATCCCTGCACGATTAGCACTTGCAACTCGATCTGAAAAAGCGAAAGCAAAGCCTACCGATGGAGAATCACAAGTAACGATGAAGGGTTGCAGGAATTAAACAGCGGCTGACCCCGTAACTGCTCACACGAATGTTGTTTTCCTGCCAATCTTCATTCTTTGCGTGTAAATACAAATCGTTTTCTCGTTTATCTTTCAGTTGTATCAAGTTATACATTATTTAGGCCGTCATCGGTTGGGCGGCGAAATCAATCCTTTGAGATCAGACTCGACCAGAGTATCGGACGAGGGCGCTGCTTTGTCTTGGCGGATCGCAGTTCAAACATTAGTTCTTTCTTGAGTGTCCTTGAAAATTTCGAAAACTCAATCATGACTTTTTAAAATGGAGTTTCCAGACGTCTCAAATGTAGCTAGCTGGATTAGTTCTAAAACAGGCAATACTGTTCAAAGTATCGAGGCCAAAGCTCTTGTAAGAAGTTCCAGAGAAGTCAAGTCTTGTGGCTTAGCTTAACTCGACTTTGACGAACCAGTCATTGAGACGCCTTTAGTTTGTAGGCTTTACATTGAATTCGCTCTTATGGCAACTTATCAACGGAGTACGAGTAGACATAGACTGTAATAATTCGAACATTAAGAACTGAAAGCATTCACTTGGTGGAGAGCCACGTGAGCTAACTATAGCTAACGGCGAACCGGGTATCTTAACTGGAATAATCACTACCCTGCACACTCGGATTTGATACCCCATCACGCTTACTACTAGAACCGCAATTATCACAATGCGAGATCGCCCTCCTTACAGAGGCAAGGCTCCTCGGTGGATTCAAGTGAACGAATTTCTCTTCTGCGGCTGGTAGTGTGATAAATTGTGATATTCATTAGTTTAAAGCGTCAAACTGAAGTGCCTCCAACACATTGAGAGCTTGCAAAAAGGTGCTGGCAAATGCTGATATTAAACATTCTTTACTGGTATTTAATATGCAAGTTTCAGTCAGTATTACATGTTGGTGAAGAAGAAAAATTAGCCTGGCACGATTGGAAGCTCTAGTTGTTACGCCCAATTGAAGCGCGCCGCTGCAATCGTGTCCACATATTCAGGGTCTGCAAAAAACAAGAAAACTGCTGCCTAAGTTTTAATGCACTGCTGCTTATTACACGAGCTACAGTGTGTGTTCTACTCTTTTTATAAGTAATAGCCTCTGGCCGATTCCTTCTGTGTTCTTCTTGCATGACAGAAGACAAATATTCCCAAAGCTTCACTTCAAGTGAAGTCATTTCTTCTTCTATTGATGATTCAGTAAGTCCTACCATACAGTATGCTGATCTACAATATTAATGAACTTTGACAAGTTTGCATTGATGAAATTTTTGCTAGAAGAGTAAAGTTATACCGCTGTCCAATCACGCAATCGTTCAGTGAAGTCTTTGTTCATTGAACTCGTAAATGCCGACGCAACAGACTGCAGGGTCCCAGCTTACGAGGTTCTATCCGATCATTAGACTGCTTCAAGATATTTCCGGTGCTTGTCGTCATACTTAAGTAACAAAAGCTTTGGCCTTTATGCATTTTCAACTCACAATCGACAATCATTTTCTGCTTGGTGTTCTTGCCTATTTCCTTAATAAATTATTCCACACGGTAGTTTTCTATCTGAACAACAGAATTTGTCTCTAACGCTCCATCTTTACATTATAAGGCTTGATTTCTTGTAGTCCATCATCTTTTTTTTTTACAGAGGCCGTCCTCGGGTTTCATTTTGGGTCATCTCAAGTTGCTCAACTCCTACGGGAATTATGATAATAATCTAGTAATTTGAATGAGCCCGAGGTGGTAGCTATTTCAGATGTAGATCCACTATCAGTATTACCATGCTAGTAATTAATATCTCACTCATCATCAGTATAAAAAAACCGGCAGTGGGTTGTGCTATGGTGCTATACAAGGCTCGTCAATATCGTTGCTCCCTTCGACGATCACAATCGCTAGAAATGGCGAGCAATTACAGAAACTCTGTTGAAATATATTCAGATCCCTTTGGAATCACCTATTGAAGTTGGATAAGAAGAGTACGTAATAAACAAGGATTCTAAGAAAACAAGCTTCCATAAAAGTAGTTAGAAGCATGAATTCCAGTTAAAATTCCCTTTTTCTTCGTCAAATTGCCTATAAAAATCTATTCACATTTCATAACTTTCAACATCAAGCTAGTGATAATAGTTTTAAGAAATTCGCTGTTACGTAAGATGTATTTGTGGTCGCGAGTTAATAAAAATCGCAAACTTCACTCAAAATATCGATAAATAATGTCAACGGAGCTTGACCAGACCCATCAAACTGATAGTTGCTTCATTGTTGCCATTTGTTACACTTTGAAATTAGAAAACCGCGCTTGTGTAATTTTCTACTTGAACTGGATTTTTGCCCGTCTAAATTGTACTCGATAACTTTTTTAACGCCTGAAGTTCAATTCAAAGTGGGTATACCAACGCTTCTGCCTGAAGCTTTGGGCACGTCAACACTAGCATTACTGGTTTAAATTTAATTTTGCAGCACGGCCTAAAAGAACTACCGTAGAAATTAGTTACACCATAATTCTTCCAAACCTCAACATTGTGACTGCAGTGCACGATGCACTGTTTCCACTTGAATTGCTCATTCGCTAAATATAAGTACCAGGCCATGAGAAAGATTTTTGGAAACAAAAAATAAAATCTTTTTTGTTTTATTGTTGGTGCATATAGCAGAGAGAGTTCTCTGACACCTGATTTTATTGTTGTTAGCTATAAAAACTTTTTTATGTTTCAAGGCTCTGGATAAAAAATTAAACTCATGGACCGCACATAATTTTATTGTCATAAATATTTCCTAGCGGTGCAGTTATGACTGGGACAAAACTGAAAACAGCTATCTTCATGCTGTCTCTTTTTTCGGCCTGTGCCGCACCAAATCTATAAAATTAAGAAGTGCATGCGGCGCCACCTGTAGCCTATAGCTACAGGAATAAAAAAAAGTCTAATGCCGGCTATTTTTTACTCTTTTAACTAAGTAATAAACAAACGCCTCATATAAATTACATCCCAATAAAGTGCTTTGTGTTAAGCAAACCGAGTGCCAACTTCGGGTACAAGCAAGAAGATAGGTGCTGCACGGAAAAAAACTCTTCCCTTATTGAATCGACATCCTACATGACGAGAGATGGGAATCAAATCGAATGGAAACAAATTTTAAATGACATTAGGGTGTGAATGCAGGATAATGCCACTTTTGAAGATCACTTGGTTTGAGTTGTTACCACAGACAAAAATGGAGCGGATGGGTGCTTCGAACATTCTCTTCACGAGAGGCAGACACAATGCTCACCTATGGAAACAATTAGTACTGCCGAGGATAGGATACTGTTCACCTCGTTGGATACCAAACAAATGGAAAGACCTATAGAACGCCTCGATGCTAACCAGAGATTATTCACTGCTTAAATTCTAGGCGTACAAGAATTAAACTCTCATAAAATACTTGCCCCCCTTGAAATGTGTTCAATTCAACGTAGATTCGAGCGCTTTACGTTCATTTATGTTTGGAAAATTCGAAAAGGAATTACTGTCAATATCAACGGGCGGATTCTTGACAGAGTCTCAGACCGTATTGGTCGCACTTGTGAACTGTGAATTTTGAAAAAAAAAAAAAAAGTGGTGATGTCGCTTCGAGTAGCAGGTAGATGGCACAGAAGTCGTCGTGAGCAGTAGAACACTTGATCATATATATGAAGGTGCACAACGTGGTATTATCAGCCCTGTGTAGACCTGAGTGCACTGAGGAAGAATTCCGTCATATTCTAAATTTGATATATGAATGGATTGATTCTTTTCGAAACTCGTTGCCAAATATCTTACTTGTGGAAGACTTCAACTTCTCCAAAATTGATTGGTAGTCACTCAGAGTGAATGGCGGTTCAAAATCTGCCTCAGAAAGAGCCCAGGCTGAGCGGTTAATAGTCTTTGCCAATGAAAATTGCCTAGAACAGTTGGTACATACCCCAACAAGAGAACGCAACATACTTGAATTGATTTTTACCTGTAATCCGGATCTGGTTTGTGACGTTGTTGAGTGTAAAACTGCTCAGTCGGACCACGATCTCATTTCTGCCAGTTTGGTGGCGCCAACTTGAAGTGACAATGTGATAACTACGAGGAACTTCCACGGATTCGACGAGCACAACTTCTTTCACAGTGGCTAAGACTGGGCCTCGTTGAATGACGCAATTGACACAATACCCTGGGATCGAGAGTTGCATGGAAACTCTGTGAGTGAAATGTACCGCATCTTGATAGTTCGACTCTTAGAGACCTGCATTGCGTTAGACCCAAAAAGAAGAAAGAAGGCCAAGGCATCCCGCGCAGTAGATGAATATTGTGGTGGAGAAGAGCTAAGCTAAACAAGAGGTTACAGAAAACAAATAACCAGATTTTGAGGACTCGGTTGTCGCAGAGGGTACTGGGGATTGAGAGTGAGTTAGATTAGATAATTTTAGGTTAGATAGGCGGCAGTAGACGAAACAACAGGCCCATTCTCAAAGAGAAGTCGGAACTTACGCCCCGGCCCTCTATGAGCTATTGCCATTATATTAGTAGGATATATAGGACTGGAGAAAAGAGAAAAAAGAGAAGAAAGAAGAAAAAAGAGGAGGGAGAAGATTCTCAGCCAGAGAGACGATCATGAATGCACGCAAGCACGACCAATAGCCGCTGATACGCGGAACTTAAAGATGTCAAACTGCGTAGTTGGAGCGAAAGAAAGAAGAATACGGATTAAAGTGGCCTCGGACGCTTTGGCCGTTAAGAGTGTGCGACTCCTGGAGGAGGAATTCTTAGCTGTGGGGGATGTCTCTCCCAATGTATGTCAAGACGATTTTTAAACGCGAAGACTGATTCCACGCTAACAACGTCGGAAGGGAGTCTATTCCAAATGCTGACTATGAAATACGGAAAGAACTGCTGACTTAATGTTGTTCTTCGAGCTTTATACTTGAGTATTTGACCGCTGTTTTGCAAGCGATCATTAAGGTTGCTTTCAAAGAGTCCCGTTGTAGGTACGTCGTTGAAGTCATGCAAATACTTGAATGTTTCTATAAGTTGTCCGCGGTCTGTTGAGGCGGAGAAAACGCAAGACGAAATGGCTGTTCAAGCCATCAAAAGAAACCTCAAGTACTTCTAATCGTACGCTCGCCGTAAAAACGCAATTCGCACCAATATTGGCCATCTGGAGCAGAACAGGGAGATGATCACTCAACCGAGTAGCATCGCAAATGCACTTCAGAGCCAGTTCGTTTCGGTGTTCCGTGGACCTGTTGACCGGGTAGCTTCCAGCAAACGTGACGATTGGGACCCGCCGGTGGAGCTAAGTGACGTAGAGGTTACGAGACTAAATATCGAAGAGTCGATTGTAGGAGTTTCGGCGACGTCGGCAGCTAGCCCTGATGGTGTCTCTAGGATTCTTCTCCGTGAGTGCCGTACTACGCTCTCGTTGTCTCTAACCATTTGTGGAGAGCGTCTCTGGCTAGCAGCGAGATACCGGAGGAATTAAAAATGGGCAAAGTTACCCCTGTCCGTAAGGGAGGAACCAGAGAGGCCCAAGCAAACCACCGACCGATTACGCTCACCTTCCACATTATTTAGGTAATGGAGAGACTAGTGTGCAAGACGTTGGCGGACCACTTGGAAGGCGTACATCGAATAAATAGTAACCAGCACGGCTTCAGCGCTGGTCCTCGTGCGTATGTCAGCTCATTCAACACCAGCACCTACTTTTGAAAATTCTCGAGGAGGGGAGGGAGGCCGACGTGGTCTATCTTGATTTTGCGAAAGCTTTTGATAAGGTGGACCACGGTATCCTCCTTCGTAAACTCAGGAATGTTGGTGTCGGCGGTCCATTGTTCGAGTGGATCAGAAGCTTCCTTTTGGATACAAGACAGATTGTCACTGTTGCCGGTGGTGAGTCGATTCGGAAGTGGGTTACAAGTGGAGTGCCCCAGTTCACAGTCCTGGGTCCGGTTCTTTTCTTGATCTACGTGAATGACATCAATTCACAGGTGCAACACTCTCGTGTCTCCTCTTTCGGGGATGACACCCGCTTGGTCAAAGCTGTTACTGATGTTGAGGACCAGCGAAGGTCGCAAGGTGACCTGGAGAAGATTTATAAATTGGCTGCCGTCAAAAATATGTCCTTCAATGATAACAAATTTGAAGTAATGAGATATTGGCGAGATGGGAAGGAGAGAGATTTGAACGACGAATGTTATACCGCCCCTAACGGAGTGGCAGTCAGATCCCAGAGTCGAGTTACGGGCCTGGGTGTGATTATGAGCTGCGCTGGACGGTTTGAGGACCAGATTGAGGCGATAATTCCAAGGGCGAAGCAGAAAGTGGGATGGGTGTTGAGAAGATTCTCCTCCCGTGAGCCACCTGTGATGCTGCTACTTTTCAAGTCTGTAGTTCTCACACTTCTTGAGTACTGTTGTCAGCTCTGGCGCCCGGTTGGGGAGGGAGCAATTAGAAGGCTTGAGCCTGTCCAGAGAGCGTTCACCGCGAGAGTGACTGGTTTACGGAGCTGCAACTACTGGCAGAGATTGGAGGCGCTCTCGATATATACGCTGGAAAGAAGGAGGGAGCGTTATATTATACTGTACTATATATCTGGAAGATGAAAACGGTGTGGCACCAGAAGTTTTTGACCGGTCTGGCGTGGGCCTGCAGACTGCTGATGGAGGCCGTAGGGACTTCCATTGCAAGATCCTGCAGTTAAATAATAGGGCTCCAGTGCGAGTTAGAACGCATCTTGAAAACTCCCTAATGATTCGCGGGCCCCGTCTTTTCAATTGCTTCACCCGCGAACTCAGAGAGATTCGTGGCTCTTTCGAGATGCTCAAGAGGGACCTGGACGGGTTGCTCACGACTGTTCCAGACCTTCTGTTGCTTCCACAGTACTACCAGACCTCCGGCAGTAACAGCATCATTGACCAGATCTTCTGCAGCGAGAGTGCTGGGGGAGGATGAGCCGGGCGTTGACGATGAAGGGCGGTGCCTCAGCATGGCCCGGGACCGAAGAGTGCCCGAACTGCGTCCAGTAAGATGTAATAGCCACAAAGTCTGTTGATAGTTGCACTGTCCGGGGTGTGAGGTTGTTCAACAAACGGCCACTACACATTCGAAATGCCACCAATACTGAAACTGCGAAATTTAAAAACTTACTGGACGAATACTTCCTGAAACTGCCAGACAAACCAGTTGTCAGCGGCTACGTGCAGAGTAGGGATAACTCGCTACTAGCCCTCCCGCTGGTCACGGACTGTAGCATCACCTCTGCACAAGATAGACGACGTCGTATCGTCAGTTGGACCTCGTCCGAATAATCATCAAAGTAATCAAGGTTATGATGAGTTAATAAATGAAGTTTAAATTAATATATAGGTACTAATTTTTCACGAACAATTTCATGAAACAGAATAAAAACTTTTATAGAAAAGAAAAAAAGCTGCTCTGAGGTTCAGTTTACGCAAAAAATATATATATATATATGTATATACTATGAAAAGCATTTTGAGGCTTGCATCAACCAAATTAAAGACGTGTTCGATTCACCAATTTCAATTATGATAATTCAACTCAATTACTTTCACTTTACCCAGAACTTCAATCGCAAGCTTTGGAGTTGCCACCCTGGATCAAATTTCAGTGATTAGTCGCAGCTAGACTGCACTCAAGACTGTCCTATGCGCACTCCTATAAGCACTCCACTCAAACTTATTATATTCAAAGTATTGAATCCAAACTCAGAATTGTAATTTTGGGCATGATAAACCTTCTTAGGCTTGATTTTGTCGATCGAATTGCAGAAGTGGGAGAATCAAAGATGGCTATGATCATAGAAAACAAGCATCATAGATAAAAGTGCTGGTTTTGGTGGCTGCTGCCCAATACAGCACAAAAGGCGAAGCGTTCGTAACAATTCTTCCTATCATGGTGCCGAGCCCATGGGTACAGCAGACTCAATGCTCCATTATGAATATATTTTTTTCTTTTTTTAAAGTAGGAACAACCCCTACAGATTTTACACTAATCCTAGTGCCGATAAAAATGTTTCTAATTTCTATCTTAACTTTGGGTGAGCATAATTCATTTGGACGTATATTTTAGCGCGATATTGAAGCAAGTAATGCTGTCACAACAGTCACCAAAGATTTTACTAGAAGAATCTAGAGCGCTTCACACATTGCGCTCTTGCGGGCTGCAGATTGTTGGTGACCAGCTTTTGTCGATACCATAACTGTTACTATTATGCCTACTGGTTCACAATGCACAATCATGTCTTACCTCTTGGTGCTTCCCCTGCCTTATAGTTCGATTTGCAAGAAGAAGCAGGAATTGAATGCCTCAGGTAATATACGGATCCTTACGAAATTTACAGGGAATGTTTGGCGCGTAAAGAGTAGCAAATGATTAACATTTGGTGAAGATCTGTTCAACCGTTTATTTGTTGGTTTGCCTCTTATTTTATTTATTTATTTATTTTTTTTGCTTAGTACCATAACTCAAAAAGTTATGAAATTTACATGAGTCGTCAGGTACATCACGAAGAGTAACTGTGCAAATTTTTGTTATGATCTGCTAGTTTGTCTCTGTGTTTGATCCATTGTTTGTTAGCAAAATAACTCAAAAAGTTATGAACCGATCTTTATGAAATTTACAGGAATTGCAAGGTCGTACATTTCGTTTCTAGCGTATAAAACTGAGGACTGTACTTATTACTCTATTTACGTTGCACCGGCTTGAGCCGGTGCATTTAATGCTTCTTCGTAATTCAGATTTTGACTCGTAACGTGAGGTGCGTAAAACCTACAAGAAAAATCAACAGAGATATGGAGTACAGCTGAGAAAACTCGCAATTTAATCTGTTTATGTGTTGTGTCAGCGTTGAAGAGTTCCAGCGCAGAAAAGCCTTTTAACTGGACTGTGACTCGCATCTTGCCTAGAGAGCGCAGGCGTCCGGTTATTCTGCCGTAACCTGGCACAGCGGAGACACCCAAGCTGTGCAAGCAACGTTGGCGATGAAATGGTTTAGATTTGGCGTGATTCTAGCACACCGTCGCGTGTCCGGGTCTTGAGGATAGTCTTGACCCCAAGGGACCTGGCCAATGTTCGAGTGCAGGACGGTTCCATCCACCCACTTCCAATGGGTGCCGTTGTAGCCAAGGGGAACAAAGAACTTCCGTTCCGCCACAACAGCTGTGCGCAAAGTAAATCTCTAATTAGATATGGGACAACGGAAGGACAAAAAATACAATACCCAGAGAAGGCCATGCCTAAGTTTCAGTCCCTGTTCTTTACCAAGTAGTAGATTGGATCGGCAAACTTATGGGCGTCAAAAGCGAAAAACAACAACAACAACAAAAAACTCATCATGAGCTGAGCTTGGAATTATTATGGTAAGCTCTAGTACGTTGGTTGCGGTAGTTAGAGGCTTCTTCAGATTATTTACAAAAGGCAACAGATACAGTATTTGGAGGAATCAAAGAAGTTACTGGTTCATTTATGAACTACCCTACGAAAGCTGTCTCTAAAATTAAGGAGGAGCATACGCTCACCGTGCCTTCCCTGACCATGTTAAATGCAGTGACTATTGCCTATGGTTGCCTATAAAAATCACTACTGCTATATTCTCGTAAAGGGTCACTGTATCAAGAAATCTAAGGCCCCGGTATCGTAAGAAATCGAGGTATTGAAGAGCATCGGTATCGTAATGTATCCTTAGCTTTTGATAAATGAAACGTCAGCTTCTGCTGAAGTTAATATTTTTTCATAGGGTAACTTTCTTTAAACTGGTCACGAACGAACAAATTGTTAGGTTTGTTTACATGTAGAGGTGGCCATTGCTGGCCCCTTGCAGCCGATTTCAGCCCACGAAGACCGCAATTTTATGCGCTTTATTGTACAGCTTTCCTTTGATCTCCAGGCGGCAGGTAAGTGAAAAAAAAGGAAATATGAAAAACAAAAACGAGAACTACTGCACTATTTGTACCAAGTTACAGCAGCAGGGTTACCCGTGCTACTATAGCGTTAACCTCTGCTTATATCTTGTAGCAATCTCTAGCAGTTCTCACTGTACAATGAAACTTGCTATTTTACCACTTTTACTTCCTTCCAGGGAAGGCAAACGGTTTTCAAGGTCTGGTATCCCGAACAGGGTTGCAATTGCAACCCGCCTGTGTGCTTGAAATAGAGGTTGCTATAGATAAGATAGTTTGCGCACCTTACGTTGCACAAATAAATTTCAAGACAAATAAGCATCCCTTGAAGACGCATGAGATTTTCCCTAGTTTACATTTAAGCATACTTACGATGGTGACTGAGGTACAGACGAACTTGTTCATACAGTGTCAGGTCCGACAGCACTGCCAGCGACGAACTCTTTGGGCAGTAGAGCCCTGTGTTACTTGTCGTGATGGATTTGATGACGAATATAAAGCTGGAACCTCCAATTTTCGCCCGAATGTGTGCGAAATCTTCTGCAAATAACATAGGTTAATAATAAAGTATCTTCATTGGAGAGAAAAATACCAAGACGCTATAGTTTACGACGCCTTCTCTGGCGTACTGCTGAATCATATTGATAGTATCAGTGCGCCCGGGCGTTAAAAATGACTTCAATGAATTTGTGATGAAATTTTTCATTTTTCTAGCGTGCCGAACGAATTTCTCTGCAAAGGATGCATCACACCTCTTGGTTTCTTGTCTCAATAATTTAAAAGAATTTCCTTCCCGAAGGTAAATCTTCGAATATTTAATGCTTAACAGTCAAGCAGTATCAACAAAATAAAGTTTGGCCAAATGAACTGACTAGAAATGCACAGCACTATAGAAATGCGCAACAGCGCATCACGGCTATAAGCAATAACTGCATCAGGATCTAAATTTGGCGGCAATAAGATGCGAAAATGTTTGGCCTCTGGTCAGTGTGAAGTTGTCAAGAGCTCTGAGGAAATTCATATTAAGATAAGTTAGGCGGAAATAAATTATGAACGAGGGAAACGGACGCTCAGCAATTGAAAAAAAGTACAACAAAAACAAAAAAGGCCCGATGAATGTCTCATACATCCGAAGCTCGTCAAATTTTAGTAAAGCCAAAAACTGCGCCGGTTTTTTTGAGGTGTCTTTACCGATGTTACTTTTGTCATTATCTATAACAACCCTCTTGTCTTCCGGAAGATGAAGTTTCGCGGGGACAGAGACACCAACCAGTCAAGTAACTGACTAACCAACCAACAAACGGTATTTTATTACAGTGTGATTCTTTTACCTTAAGCCCAGTAAGAGCTGTACTGTATAATCGCCAGTGAATATATTCGCTTGGAGAAGGAAATCAACAACTTGATAAATGAACTACGTGAATAGCATCTCGACATATGAAAAAAGACTAAAAAGTATAAAAGAATCTGACGCTAAAGTGAAGCAAATACTAACAGAATTTTTAGTCACCTCAGAAGTTATTTTATGATATTAATTTCTGGTAAAGCCGAAAATGCTGTCAGACAACGAAGCTAGTTCTGGGGTTTCCCGCCGACAGAGCAACAGCAGCTTACTGAAGTGGGATTATATACAAGCAAGTACCGGGAATGATAAGTGGTTCTGCAAAAGAATGGGATTTGAAATACGCTATTTATAAGCTCGTTCTACTGGCTCGTCAAAACCTGAGTCAGTTGCCCTGCCTTGGCAATGTTGAACTGAAGTTCAGGTTTCAAACTTGAATCAGTTACTCTCGAGACGGCCAGAAACTCAATCATGTTCCATGTTTCTGGCATGTTTCAATCATGTTCCATGTTTTTAGCATGTTTCAATCATATTCCATGTTTCTGGCATGTTCCAATCATGTTCCATGTTTCTGGCATGTTCCAATCATGTTCCATATTTCTGGCATGTTCCAATCATGTTCCATGGAGTCTCCAGCCATTTCAAGCCCACAGTACTTGAGTTGCTCATTATATCAGTAACACGATTCAAAGTGATGAAGCCAACGCTCATGTCTCAGGATCGGGCGAGTGGGCTTGGCTCAGATCGACTTTGAGGAGCCAATTGAACGAGTCCTGCATGTCGTGCTATTGAAGGGGAAAAATGTGAGAAGTGGTCGTGCAAGAGAGCATGAACTGGGCTACGTACTTTTCATAAAAGTAACCGCATTTTGTCCCACATAAGTTGCCATGGGAACAACGGACACGGTACTAAAGTTGCACACGGTGTTGCTTGAGGCCGAAGCTGGAGTGAAGGAGAAAGCAGAACAGTTCTTCTGCCACCAGCACATGAGCTTGCAATGACCTAGTGTGCAAAACGTTTGTTCTTTAATACTCTAACTCGTTGTAAGAGTAAAATTTACACTCATTTATACAACAGATTAACATATTAGGAACACATCGTTAAAAAAAATACCTCAGCTGAACGCCGACTTGAAAGATAGAAACTAACATCGTTTTACCGACCTCCAACTCCTGTGGAGAGAATCGTGACATCGTTCTATACCAGGTCAATTTTGCTAGAAACTACAGTACACTTCATAGCTTTCAATTCCACAGAAGTAATACTATTGAGAACAAAAATGCTTTCGATCTTGCCGTTTAAAAGCAGTTGAAACATTTCGCTTGAAGTATACATATATCAAGAATTGGAAAAATATTTGTTTGCATGGTAAAGTGAGATAGGGCGTGATATCAGTAATTTCGCTAAAATTTACTACAAGCACAGATTGCGTCACATCAAGTGATTGCACGTTTCTGACTCAGTAAATCAGATGAGAAGGATAAACTTCTGAAACTTTTGAAAATGTTGAGAAGAGCAATACTATCGCAATAACATGAATTCCTATGAAATTTCACAAAATTACAGAATGAGGAATGCTTAACTTAAGGGCAGCGCCGAATTTATAACGGGGTCATTGGGGACAATTGCCACTGGCCCCCGGTCGAAATGGCACTCCTCTGGAACAAAAAAAAAAAAAAAAAAACTCAAAAGAAACGAAAGAAATAGATTAAAAAATCCCTCTTCAAACTGAAATACGAGTTGTATTGAAAGGCTTTGTGAAGTAAAATATCAAATGATCATGATAATAATAATACACTGATAACGCTGATGAGCACATCAGTTTCTTTCATGTGTTCCATCAATGTCATTATGCCTAGAACTGGTACATGCATTTTTATGGTGGTACTTTGTGAGAATGAAGTATTTTAATGAATTTCAAATTAGATTTTCTAATAGATATAAACATAAGTGGCATAAGCATATTTCATTATATAACCATGTATAGCTAGCTATACTTTGATTGTTCTGGGGTTCCCCAGGCCAACATGCCCGGTACCTCAACGCACAAGTCCGGCACTAGCTAAGAACGACCTGAAACAAGGAGTTGTGTGCAACTCTACATGCTATTTACTGTATTTCGAGCTTATATTGAAAATGTGCAACGATTTTATGACATGTATTCACGTTATTTAAAAAAAAATTGCGTCTTGTCAGACTTACTGCTGATGATGGACTAATCATGTCCGAAAAGTTCAGTTACTTAATTTTAACTATTTTGTGCTTTTTCTACAAATTTGGGCAGAATGGCTGATTTTATGTACCTAGTATCTCTTTTTGTTCAGTTTCTTTCAATGCAAATTTCAAGTAGTGAAATATTGGAATGTATATCGAGTGGCAACTGCCAACGCGAGCTTTTGGCGAATTTACGTTCTACTGTCTTCCATAGTTATATGAATAAGTCTTTCGAAGCCTTTCGAGCACACATCTCAACAGGAGTTGGAGGTCCCAGAGCGTCCCACCGCCGCCATACAGTATCACGGTCGAATGAATATATAGTTTAACTAAAGCCAGAGGTGGGCGTAGGTCGAAGAGTATCTATCGTCAGATGAACGAACATGCAGTTTACCTAAGGCCAGAAGCGAGCCTAAGTCGGAAAAACTTTAGTCAGATTTGCGATTACCGAATCGCTAATTCGTCAAGTCTGATTCAGTTTTCCGATTCAGGTATCAGAAATTTAGGTTGAATTAGCGCTCAACCAGTCCTAATAATTTTTAATAGCAATTCGATATTTTTAAAAGCAATTCAATGTTTAATAGCGACTTTCAATATTTCGAAAGGGAATTTAATGCATTTTTACCCTGCACTAACTTTTCTTATCGATACGAGGAGAAACCAAGCTTCAAAGATCAAAAATAAACATTTTATTTTGCATAAAATAGGCACAGACTAATATGTTCCCTCAGAAAAAAGATAGGATCAACTAACAACGCTATTTTAAATATACCTCACTTAACTACGACTTAACTTATTTCAATTCCGCACGAAAAACCAAAACTACACACGAATTGTACCTACTTTACACTTCTAAGAATATCTTTACTCAGTTTATTTTCTTTGATTGCAATAGGAAAAAACGCATTTACAGATTAAGTTATAACTTGTGAAGGACAGAAGCACAAATAACCTGAAAACAAGGCATCCTCCCGGATATTTCAGGGGCTAGGTATAATTATTTTGTGATATTTTACGCACGAGAACATATGATAAAGTGATCAGAATAAAACCACAAATGTTTCTATGAGAAACACATCAAAAAATTTATCAAGAAATTACTACAGTATGGCTAGAAAATAATAACGACGATGTCGATCCGGCTTAGTTGCTAATCGCTTTACAATTTCGGTTGTCCAACTGCGAGTATCTAATTGGTTTTGCGGGGGTACGTCCGATTCGATTGCCCGATTCAAAAATGCTAGTCCGATTAATTTGATGATTGGATCCTGCTCACCTAGCTCTGCCTAATGCTCTAAATGAAGCGATTTTAAATCAATTTCATGGAGGCAGGAGCAACGAGGCAATACGTGTACTTACAGGCACCCAGGTTGAGGTGAGTTTCAGCTACAGCAACACTCTTGAGTGAGATGCCTTTGTACATCACATAAGGCATCTGCCGATACTTGAGAATGTCATAGTCTCCTCGTACAACGCCATTCTGCTTTTCATTGCACCACACAATCACCGCTGACATCAAAAGTTGCCCAATCCGCATGTTGAATTATTTTTAAAAAGGCAGAAGCTCCGACAGCATTACAATACGTGGACGGAAACAGATCCTGTTTATAAATTTTATAGATGTGTTTTTTTCTAACAAAGAAAGAATTTTGAATAATGTGCAGTTAACTGTACGGTACACCAAAAAGGCCTGTTGAATCTGCCTGGCCTATTTTCTACCTATTAGTTTTCAATGGAACTTGAGAGAACGACCAGAGCCTCTAAATCTGAGTTAATTTCCGCCTATATGTTTTGTTGAAGCGTGACAGAATATTGATAAATAAGTAAATTAGCAGATAAATACACGTCGATCTTTATTATATTATAGATGAGACGTAACACCCATATCTCTAAAACTTTATGATTGTGATCCACTCTCATTTGAATTTTTTTTTTTTGTGGATAATCTCGGTGATGTCAGTGATAAACATAGAGAGAGATTGTATCAGGATATTTCAGTGATGGAGCAACGATGCTGAGGGAAATGGAGCGCTGGCAAGTGGGCTGCCTGCAGCTGGAATAAAAAAAAAAAAATAATCACATTTAACGCAAGAGACTTAGAAAGACAAATCTTTTTTAAACTGATAGGTGTGTGTGTTTTTCATTCATAACCATTAGCAATGACATATGGTTCACGGCACATAATCTGGAGGAATAAAGGTCAGATTGATCATCAGGACGTTTTTTGCCCCTGAAAAGGGTCTTATTTAAATGTGCATGTTTTTAACCTGAAATTTGTTGTACGGCGTAATCTTTAACAATTAAGACCCTAGGGGGTTACTGACACCCAAAACCCCCCCTGGCTACAGCAGTGAAAATACACAAACGGACAAAACTCGACAAAAAACATAACCTTCTTGGCGGTGGTGACCATCAAGAGCACACTACTGTCTTCACAGCTAGCAACTCGTCCACACGATGTTAGGCGAGTAGATATCACATTAAAGACGGGGCAAAACGATGGTCCTCTTGACAGAGAGCATAATCGAAAAATAATGTTCAACAAAACATGACTTAATCTACTATGCAATACAATTTCTATGAGCACACCTTAGCCTGGCACAACCTTGACTATTCAGTATTCATTGCTAATATCACGCTATAGCTCCACTCATCACGATATGTTCTCGATATCGACGGGAGGGCACATGTAAGCTGCAGCAACATTCTTTGTACAGTACATAAAAACTTGGTCTAACATAATTCTTCGATCGACAACATGAATTCCAACTCTGATAGCAGCACGTTTAGCCACACTGCTCCGTCCGATCTCTGCCGTTATCAACAAGTTTATCCACTGCTTAACTTTTCAAGCAATGCAATTAATAAAACAAAAATTCAGTCTGGCGCTTGCTAGAAAATTGAGTTCCTGCATGCACATACAAGCTACTTGTCGTGATTTTTTTTTTAACTCTGCATTGATAGTTCTCCAGAAAGTTCATCGATTACTTCAGTCCACTAAATTGATTTAACCTATGCCATGAGCCTTTCTTAGAAGCTACAAAGTGATATTCTAACTACAACGCCCAAGGGGGAATAAATTTTAGCGCCGTCATTTTTGGTAGCCAGCTTACTCTAGAGTTTTGGCATTTTTCACATCTAGCTCAACCCACTTGACTCCCTGCAAAAAGTTATGAACATCGCTCAACACCTTCTCCTTCTTTTTGAGTGGACATATAAATATATATATATACAGTACTTATATCTTCAACGAAAACATTATCATCTCTCTCACTTCGTTCTCGGGTGATAAATATGGACCCTAGCGTAGATAAAAGAACTATTGGATGAGATCAAATCCCTTCTTGAGGTAAGAAACGCATGGATTTCCCAATGAAACCTAGCTTGGTTTTTAGTAATGTGCGACTTGGAATGTATGGATACTATGGAAAATGTACTTGAACCGTAGCTATAATTTTCAATCATATTTTTTTCTCTAAATACGGTTTTGAATGTGTCTGCCTATTTCATCAGGGCTCTATTTTATGAAAAAATGTAGATGCTCTAGCTCTTCTACTAACTTGGTATTTTTTAGATCGTATGTCAAGTCTGGAACTACATAACATTTTGTCGCTCTCTAGAATATTTCGACTAAAGAAAATTCCACAGATATTATCCAGAACGACTCGTTGAAGCAAAAAAGTCCTGGACGTTACTGATTTAGGAGTGTGCTGCTGTGATATACAGTGATGAATAAATAACTAGTAATTTATTTGCTCCAGCACATCCATCAGTGGTCATAGAAAATGTGCTACAGTATTGTCTCAAAGTTTCATAGGACATTCCTTAAGACACAGCGACTTCGGTTGTGGTGGTGGACAATATAGCGTTGTCTTCTTTCTCATCTGTTTAGCCTTGTCTATTTACATCCATTTCTACGTCCGTTTTGGCCGAGCTGCGATTCGTTGTAGCTGACACTGATACAGCGCAAGTCTGACTCTGTAATGTAGCAGAGTATAACCGCATACTGAACGATATCATATAAAATTGACAATCCTAACCAGAATGTATCAACCCACTGTTAATGTGCTTATATGCTGCATCTAGTCAAAAAAGCTTTTTATTGTGAACCGTCTAGAAGAAACATTTAATAGCTTTCTGGGTTATTTGATCATTTCAATTTTGTGATATCATCTTCGGAGGCTGTAGTACACAACATTGCAATGAGCGAAAATAGAACATGAGAACCAGACAACCGTTGAATCTACTTTCTAAGCAACACGTCTGAACCTTAGGAACCTCCCCAGCCTGCGACCTGCCAAGTCCCACCTCAGGGGGCGCCAAACACACACACACCTACACCAACACAATACTCACACCTACACCCGCCCATTAACACCGTCGCAGTAATACTGCGGCCAGCAGCAATCAGAGGTGTGGAAGGACAGATACACTCAGACACGCTGAAAACTATACATCCTTACAGATCCTTTGCGGGCCGTAAAAAACAAGAAAAGAATACACGATAAATGACATCCAAGGAGACCGAACAGCTGGAAGCTTTCACTGCTCGGTTAAGGGTACATTAATATATTATCATTACTTAATGTTGATATATATAATATATATCATACATATATAAATACATTGCTAACAATTGTTATTTATATGCAGGTCTTATTAGCTATATTATTTCTCCCTGGCTGCACCGGGTACGACACGCATCAATACTAATACATATTAATAATATTCACACAAACAATCAGCGAGCACTCCAACTTTATTATCAATATTGATGTTTTTGACGCACTGTCTTTTTCTTCGTATGCCTGCTTTGTTCTCCCGTTATTATTACTCCCAGTCAGTAGAATATATTTGTGCCAGGGCACCCATCACGTGACAATAACCGAGTCAAGTGCCAAGTTTGTTAGCACAGTCTGTAATAAACTCAACAATAGCGGCGCCAGAAAGGGGGGACAATGACAGCTTGAGACCCCAATAATGGGCCTAGTGCCTCCCCCTCCCCCAAAGCCTTGCCGCTATAACTATCATGTAATCAACGCACATGTAAGTTTGTGTTGTGAAGCCCCTCCACACTGTGCTCCAGCCCCCTCTTCTCTGGCTATGTAACACCCTGCAACGCTCGCATCCTTTGGCAAGGTGGTAAGGTACCTTCAGCCGCAGGTACCTACAGCCGCAACATAGCACAACCTCAAGCGACAACAGTATGACAGGCACTATAAACCCGAACAAAAATATTGCCCGCCCACGGACCCAATGGTCTCATGAGACAGTCATCAATACATCCTCGCTTTCAATTCAGTACAACAGGTCGTATAAAAACAGGCGCTAATTGCATTACAGCCAGTAAATCAGAGTCAGCCTTTTGGGGAGGAAACGATGTAAGGGCAATTAGGAATCTGTAATATGTTCAGATCCGGTAAGCAAATTGCATAAGTGGTTTTCGGTCCTGTGATCAAATTCTGGTACTAAACTTGGGTAAACGTCGAAAGTTACAGCAGCTTTAGTTTTAGAATTTTTGCATGGTGATTGCTATAGAAAATAATCATAACTAAATACAACGCATTTATTCTCTCATCTGGATGAGACGCAGAGCTCAACATACTGTGCAGCTCCTGGAGGTATTCTGTCCCAAGGACGATTCTTATGTCATTCATCGCATCGCGTTCGATCAGGTCTAATTTTTCTGTCACCGTCTGCACGCAGAAGCGTCCTTCAATCAAATGTATGACGCCTCGCTTGCAGTTATGACTTTGCTTTTTTAGGTCGTGTTCAGACGTCCCTCATCGAAACGCGTTCAATAATGAAAATGAACACCAGCTGTGCATTATTTTTTTCTGGCTCTGTCCACACGTAGAAAGTGTCCTTCATTCAAATGAATGACGCCACGCGTTCAGTTATGATATAATTTCTATACATTTTCGCTTATATTTCGGCTAGGTTTCAGGTCACATTCATATCCATAATCTTATAGCCTGATTTTGATAGGAACAGCCTATTTTCGAACTATTTATAGCCCGATAAACCAATAGAAGGGAATCAGCACAGATCAATCAGGTATCTTTGAAATCGAAGATGGCGTCCTCCGTATTCTTACAACATTTTTAGGTTAACTAGTTTTTTGTGTTAAAAGTGAGTACAGTATTCTGATCATTGAAGTGACAATAAAAAGGCATTTTTGTCAACTTCACCATGATTTGAAAACGTAGTAGAGGATAAATTCAGTATTTATAGATTCTGTTTACTGAACTTGAATTACGCAGCGTGTTCAAAAAAGGGACATGCTTCATCCATCATTTTCCCGCGTTTGTTGCAGCTGCTTCTATCATATCGACGCTCTGCGTCCATCGGTTTGACTGATTGCCTTACGATGAGGGACGTGTGAACACGGCCTTACAGTTTTGTTTATATTTTGCGTCCGTTTGAAATCGCATTCCTGTCCCATGATCTTATAGCCTGCTTCCAAGTGGAGCAGCCTATTTCTAGAATATTTATGCTTGATGAACCGTAAAAGTTAAATCAACCAGAAGCAATCACCTGGCAGGGCAAAACGAACATGTCGTCCGTGTTCTAACAACATTTTTTGGGTTTTCAAGTGTTAAACGGGATTACAGTGATTGTGAGCATTCATTCAATTCGGTACAAACAACTTTTTAATTTTGGAACCCTCCCTTTAATCAAGCAACATTTTTCTATTCGCTGATGCCACCCACAAACAAGCAGTTGGTGAAATCAGTGAAAATGAATTCTATGAAGCTAGATAGAACTAATATCTTCCGGTGGTCAGTGGTTAACAACATGACGTATTATGAAAAAGTCCAAACCCCAAGTTTAAGCAACTATATATATATATATATATATATATATATATATATATATATATATATATATATATATATATATATATATATATATATATATATATATATATATATGTATTAGAATACGTCTCAATACTGCAACTAAAGATCTACAAGAAATTGAAAGGAAGACAGTTGTGAGAAATTTCGATGTGAGACTGCAAGATGATACTACGCGGGGAACAACGGAACCAGCGCTCCAGGCATAAAAAAGCCATCCACCAACTGGATGCTTAAGACTTTCTTATCAAAAGATGCAGAAGTGATGTCTACTCTCTTGGCATAGTGTAATTAATGTTTAACAGCAAAAACAAACACGCAAATATTTCTCATGTGGATGCTGAATCCCACATAACTTATCAACGGCACAGCACCTTGGGATTTTCATTCTTAACAGTCGTAGAACTTAGCGTATAGAGGTGTGTCCTGTGACGCTAGTGAAGATCATAACCCCTACAATATCTAAGTGAAAATGGCAACCGTCATTGTTTTCACCGATTAAATATCCTCCATAATGGCTTGATATTTTCTTCAGTCAATTGTCTGAAAAGGTAGGATAACAATTTTTTTTTTTTAAATCCACCATAATGATTTGCATGAAAGACGAATATTTGAATTAAAATTGCCGCAGTAAACAAATACCTACCTTTGCAGTTAATACAGGAAACGAAACGCATTCGAAGCCACCGCACAGTTCTGATAGCTGCTTCACTCGATGCGCTTATCTGTTACAGAACGATCATGTCAGCGTCACATTAATCTACAGCACCTACACAAATAGATTCAAAATTTAGTATACGTAGTGGATCGAAAACAATATGTAGAAATGACCAAAGAAATTAGTTTAAAAGAATGCCAGATAAGCTAGCTTATCAGGGGTACTTTTAGTGTAGAGATAACTTGCTCTTATTTTTTCTGTTGGTCAAGGGCTTCGACCTGACAGAATGCAGCCGCTAGAGGGATAGTTCAGTGTACTGTATTTAGTTCACGTGGTGTGCATGCATAGCAACTTGTGCAAACATATCCATGGTATCCACGGTATTTGTAAAAAAAATGTTGTTTGCAACTCATGTTGTAGAAGCATGTTTTAACCTATTGCATTTTATTTGTCTTCCAGTATATCAAATATTTATCTATGAAAATCGTTTGCTTCATTTATGATTTTTGGGGGCAGCAAAACAAGGGGTTGGCTCCGTGCAGCGTGTGACTCAACAGCTAGGTGGTGCACCCATGCGAGTGCGTACGTGCATACGTATAATGTAATGAAAGGAAGCCCTTACCTGTTTTCTCTGTCACACATCCCTGCGTCTCCCAGGGGCGCCGAAACGGGGGGGGC
>LQNS02000211.1:2202384-2212577 GCA_001587735.2 Parhyale hawaiensis | reverse complement strand
TTCTTCTAGCTTACTGTTTTCCTCTGACGAAGCAGTTTTCTCTTCATAGGTCAAAATTTGAGCACCTCAAATGAAACAGATATTTGAGGTGGGAAGACGGTATCAACGGTATCTTTGCTATGGAGTGATCACATTGTATATAAGCTGTTATTTTGTTCAAGTTTGTTGGAGTATTTTAATCAAGATGTTACTTCTGCCTGTCTATATAGAAGACCTAAGGAAGCCAGCATGATAAAGGATCAATGAAGAAAAGAAGAAAAATAAGACGCAAATAAGAGAAGAGGAGATTCCGCACCGGCCTAGAGGCATTAGGCAAACGTATAGGTTATTGCGTGAATTCTTCACGCAGGGGTCCACTAGTCATAAAATAAAAAAGAAACATCTGAGACAGTTTGCTGGTCATGTGATAGCTAGCGGTAGCACTTGGTACTGACGTAGTGGATATCTGATAATAACTTTGCACAAGGAATAACCGGGTGAAAAATTGTGTCATGCAAGCCAAATAACTACTGGAGTCCATTAAATAAGGAACTGGAAATTTGTTTGCGATATTTACTACTTAACTTGCCATAGTTTATACACATGCATATACTGTAGTTTCATCCTTTTTCCGCACCGACACCACCAGGACGACCAAGAAGAGGTGCTATGCTCAATTACATGCTAGCTGTTCAAACTCAACGCATTGTTTCTTAATTGCGTCAGTTACTGGTTGAGGAAAACGCTTAGGGCGCTGAGTGAATGGAGTTTCATCTGATGGAATGGATTGAATGCAGAAGTTATGCTAGCAAACCTTAGCTACATCAGCATCTCCCACACTAAACACAGTTTTGTCGTTGTCCAACATAGTGAACACATTTATCTGTTGGCTTTCGGTAAATTCTGACAATGAAACATGAGATGTTACAGTAAAACCCCTCTAATTCGCACAGCACGGGGGGAAGGGGGTGACGGATTTGCGGGGATTTCGGATTACCGGGGTACTTACAAATCCAAAAAAACCTTTATTCCGCACTAATACGGATTATAGAGAGATTGTTCGCGCCTTCTGCGCAGCACATCGCGCAGATTTTTCGCTCATCACCTCTTTTATCCGAAAAATGAGAAGCGCCTTGCACTAATTACAGAGGTATTTGTTGAAACTCCGTACTTAACCTCATTAATCCGAAAAATGCTCACTTCTTCAGATAGCATTTCGAACAGTAATGAGATGTTCGGATTAGGGAGGGTTTCGGATTATTGAGGTGCGGATTAGAGGGGTTTTACTGTATATCAAAAGGTGGTGTGTCTCATACAGTATCAATATAATCAGGCAACTGAAATGCAGACTCGAGGGAGCCCAACATCTGACCTTTCTTCAGAGCAACAGAGGCCTCATCAGCCACGACAAGCACCCGTTTCTGGTTTCTGAAAGCATGCAGCGATACCAGGAAGTCCATGAACTTCATCAGTTTCCTTATGATCTATTAATTTATCATGGTATAGGTACCAAAAGATGATCATGCTCTAGAGCGGTACGGTATGTCTTCAATGAGTGACACCGCCGTCACTTTCAGCAACTCCAACTCAACATCAGCAGCTACAAAGCACCCACATTACAGAACATACCGTAATACGTGGATCCGCACCAACCAGGGTTGCGGAGTCGGATGGTTCAAGGTCCGACTCCTGGCCCTCCAGAATTTCAGACTCCAACTCCTGGCCCTCAAGATTTTCCAACTCCGACTCCTTGGTCTAACAAGTAGATATTTGATGTGTGTATTAAACATGTCCAAATAATTTCTCCTAGTACAAACACATATCAAGTTAAAGATGCTAGGTGTATTGTACATATACAATGATATTTTGCATCATTTGGGACATTGAATTGAGAACATGTGGACAGTAAAAAAAATTTGGGTAAAACTGTTGCACCTGGTACATTATGTGAGGGAAAAAATGCTCAATTTTCTACAGATTGTTTTGAAATTTGCAAGTATATATATTTTTGAAAATGAAACATATTTTGCTCCTACAATTTTTTTGATTTAGGTCTTAGTTTTTGAGATAATGGAAATCTATATAAATATATATACCGTACTACCTACCATACGACGTGGTAGTTAACTCGGGACGATTTTTGAAGTTTTTTTTTTGTTAATAACTTCTTACTATGAATGAATTTTGCTACAAACTGGGTGTCATTTAGTAGGTCTGGATGAGAGCTACAGAATGGTGTAGACTATAAGAAAAAAAATTCTAGCTTTTAACCATAGCTGGCAATGAACGAAATACGAGCGTCCCGAATTACTCCGGCATCCGGGGGTACTCGCGACACCTGTATAAAAAGTGTTAGAAACATGCCTTAAAACTATCTTTAGAAGCTCAGATGTCTTTAATGATGATTACAGATGTTCACCGTGTATTATTTGACTATATTAGTATTTTGGACGAAGTTTTTGAAGTCATAAACACCTGTGGAGTAAGATGGAAGTATATTTCTACTGTCGTATTTTATCACAAATTTCTTAATCTTTCTCAACTCTGTTCTATATAAGTACGTGCCTGATTTGCTGCCAGATGTCATTGACAGGTACTTTATGGTGAAAAACTGCCCAAAAACTCTGTCATTGACGAAGTATATCCCGTCCTGGTGAATCTTCTGTATGACGTTCTGATAAACATTACAATACAAAGCATTCCCTGCGATGATGGAGAGTCCATCTAATATTCTTAAGTACCTATATTATGTTCTCTACACTTCTCAGGGCTTGTTACATGTCCTTCCTGATGTAATTCCTCCATAAAACGTAACTAAAAACTAGTTTATGATGCCGCACCGTCGTAATTACTGCAAAGTATAATATCCAGTGCCAGAGTTCAGTGCGAATTCGACATTATTAGTACGTTTTTTCGTGTGAATACCTACTAATACTTATTGCCGGGAACAGCAACGATGAATGTTTTCATCGCTTTACAGTTAAATCGGACCTATTTACTGGAAAATATTATTGATACTGGAAAATATTATTGTTAAACACGTTTTACTGGGTGTCCCGAATTACCTCGGCAAGGTGTCCCGAATCACCCCGGGTTGCAGGAATGGCAGCCATTTTGTTTTGAGTAGAGGGAGATAAATTCTGATTGTGAGATTCTATAGCCAACACCCTAGGCTACATTCCATCTAAGCAACTTTTTGCTCTCCGCCTTTTAGATTTTTCTCCCCAGACCTTAGCAGGGGGACTTTTGAAAAAACAAAAAATACCATTTTTATACTAGAATTTTTTTAGTATTTGGATGAGCTGAATTGAATGCTTTCTATTCTGAACCAATAGCAAAAACGTTGAAGTTTATTGTCCTATTTTTAGTTTGGCGAAACTCTGCATAGTTTGGTTTCTACAGCCCTTAATATATGTAGTGGGACAGCTGTCCCGAGTTACACCGGGTGTCCCGAGTTACCCTTTGTTGTGGTAGGTATGCATTTTTTCTAAATTTCAAAGGAATAGAACTCAATGAGTTTTCATGCTACAATAAAAACAATGACAATTTTGGAATCCTTGAAACATTATCAAAACTACCGAGCTGGTATCTCCATTTTTTATTCTGTCCAATCACTACCCAACTAAAATATAAAGGAAAATCCGTTTTGAGCTGCATTGAAAAAAGGGGCAAAAGGAAAAATCCTGCACTAAAGTTTGTTAGGCATGTTTCAAGGATTCCAAAACTGTCATTGCTTTTATTCTAGCATGAAAACTCATTGAGTTATATTCCTTTGAAATTTAGAAAAATGTGTACAGCTATATTTATAGATATTTCCCATTATCTCAAAAACTAAGGCCTAATTCAAAAAAATTGTAGGAGCAAAATGCGTTTCTTTTTCTAAAATACATATGCTACGCAAATTTCAGAACAATCGGTCTGAAATGGATCATTTTGCTCCCCCCCCCCATGCCCCCACATAATATACCAGGTGCAAAAGTTCTACCGAGCATTTTCTCAATGGCCTCATTGTATGGAATAGAAAAATACATAGTAGCTATAGCTGTAATAGAGAAATGTATAAAAAATCCACATTTAAAAAAAATATATTTTTCTAAACTTGTGACTGAAAATTCAGAATTGAATATTTGTTTATAAATAGGATGTCATAGTCGGGCTAAAAATTTCGACTCTGACTCCTAGAGCAAGTGAGATTCCAACTCCTCATCAAATTCTCCGGTTCCGACTCCACAACCCTGGCACCAACTTGGTTGAGATGGATAATTATTCTTATTATTGAGGGGATTTCACAACCCAAATTGGATCAGTTGAGTGATGTTCAGCTCTACACTCTGGCATTGGGTCACATCCCGCGACCCAAGGCTCAAAGCACTTTGCGAATGATGTGCGCTGTCCCAAGTAGAGCGCTCTTCTGGAGGAGGGTTCCTGGGTGGAGATGGCCGCACTTCAGCTCTTGCAGGGCAGTCTTGAAATTTTTGGAGATTGCCCCAGAGCTCCAATGACCACTGGAAACGACCTCCACCTTCATCTGGCACAGTCTGGAGTTTGATGGCAAGGTCACGGTACTTTTCCTTCTTCTCCACTTCCTTGTCCACGATTCTGGACCTGAATCAGGTGTGATTTCAGGATGAGCCGGAGTCGGGTGAGGTACTCCTTCCGAATGGAAGCTTTCATCGTTCTGCGGAGAATGGTGTTATACTCCATTACACCCAGGTACTTGTAACCTGCCTCCTCTTTATCCTTGATGATGCTGTTGCTCATTTCAATGAGCAATGTCAACTTCTCAACTACACTGGAAGAGATAAGAGAAACTGCAGCAGTATTCTATAGCAAACTGCACTCGCAAGGTTGTCATTCAATACAACACCAACCATTAACAATTCAGACAGACTAAATGGGCATTGGGCAATCAACAACTGTGCCAGGAATTTGAGGGCTTGCATTCTCAGTAAGCCCTACTTACAGATGTGGTAGCTAAGTGCATGAAAACTTGTCTCACTTTCAGACCTACCATCATCAACTTCTCCACTTATAGTATACTACCTGTTGTGTCAACTTCAAGGTAATCTTCCTGACTTATGCTTACAGCATTGCAGTCAATGTTGGCTGCTGCCTCTTCACCTGCTCCAACAGTAGATGTGCACTTTTTTGTGGTGTCACTTAATGGTCTCGCTTGTTCCCTAGGGCGAATGAGACCCTCTAGTTTCCCGATTTTGCTTAGAAGTTTTCTTTTTTCTTAGTCTAGTCCGGATCCTATTTGCGACAGTTTTCCATGTGGTGTTTCCTTCTGCAGATCAAACAAGAACCCGAG
Source organism: Parhyale hawaiensis (assembly GCA_001587735.2). NCBI lineage: Eukaryota > Metazoa > Arthropoda > Malacostraca > Amphipoda > Hyalidae > Parhyale > Parhyale hawaiensis. The sequence continues at coordinate 2,207,287 of LQNS02000211.1, read as the reverse complement.
GCTTTCGAGCAGCGTTAATGCAAATGATTGCGGTTCTCGCAGAAAGCATGAACGTCGATTGTCATCATGAGTTAATTCCTGTGTTGAACCTCACTTGCTCATATGCTGTTAATCTGAAGATGATTCCTTTGCTTGCATCTTGTCACTTGCCCATTTACTGCTTGTAGCTCTTATCCTATCAAGGTAGGTAGATATTGCTTACAAAAGTTGAAGATGCTCTGTTGCTTTGGTCCCAGAGAATTCTCAAATGAGTTCTGATCATGGACAAATCGAATGGGCCTATTGTTCGTCTACTGCTGCCTATCTAATTTTATGAATGATTGGGCTGTGCAGTAAATGTGACAAGCTTGGGATATTAGTCTTGCAGGTTCTTGATCATTGAAGTCGTGCTTGTGTATGATATATGTTTCTCGTTGCCCTTGCTGGTGGCCTTCAAAGTCCTTTCTGCATCAGTTATTTTGCTGGTTGCTTAAGGTCATACAGTACACAAGAAATACTGCCTGAGCCTGCGAGCACACTTCACCTTGTCTTTAGGAGTGGCCATCTCAGCGACCTTTACAAGGCCCATCATATAAAGGCGAACCTTTCCCCGTCTTCAGGCTTTGATTCATTCAGTTCCTTCCTCCAATGTATAGCTACTCGTTTCCACCCATCTCCTTATGTAGTAATCCAACAAATGCTCCTTCGTATGACTGTACTTTAACTTCCTTCCACCATTTGCCTTGAACACAGTAAGCAAATCACTACCGAGGAGCTCTGCAAGTTTCTGAATCTGGTCATAGGAGTCATCCTTGAATTTCTCTGAGAATCATTTCTTAGTGGTATTTTAGAAATTTTTCTAGGGCACTTCACTATTCTGCTGAAATACTGGTGGAGTCACTACCTCATGACGATCTGAATAACTCCAACAATGAGTAATTGCAGGCATTGGTGGATCCTCTGAATCACAGTCACTGCTTGCTGATTCTGTACTGTTGTCAGATGTAGCTGGACTATCAGCACATGCATGCATCCAAACAGTAGGTGAGGGTTATCTCCTCATCATTTACTAGCAGCTTCTTGGACTTTCCATAGGTACCATTTCTTTCTAGGAATTCGTTCCTGTCTTCTTCTTTTTTGCTTTGTCTTGGTTTTGGTACCAGTAGGTATGCCTGTCTTCTTCAGTCATACTAGAACTAGTTTCACTGGTGCTGGGTTCCTTTTCACTGTCCTCACCTTGGATTTACTTTCAATACCAGATGGTGATGATGATGGTGGTGTTGCTTATCTCTGTTCGAATTTCTTTGCTTCTTGATTTACTATATATCGCTGGCAAGAATGTGAACGCAGCATTCACTGAATGGGACCCTGTCCAGTAGCGATCTGTTACCAGTGCTTCCAGCATGATGAAACATTCCTTTTAGGACACAGCTGATGCACAGTTCAACACCACTGAATGTGCTCTGTAGCTTCAGTGCTTCGTCCTGTGGCAGTCTCAATACCGCTGCCTATCCAGCGAGGGAAGAATGTCCATCGCAGTTCATCAATAGCTGGCAGAAGTCAGGGTTCACGCTGCAACTGAACTGGCCATTGACAAAAGTCTGCCCAGACTTGTTCACGAACAAACTGGGCCATGAGCAAATGGATGACTAATATGAATGGTAACTCCATATGTAGTGATAGGCCATTATAGTTTCCCTGATCACCCCTTCCAGCACTTGAAGTTGACAACTGGGCTATAAAAGGTACCGAAGTGTTGTCATCAGCAACCTCCTCCTGTTGCTGCACCTGTCCATGCTCCTCCTAAACTAGGTGTAAACTTCATAAAATTTATCTTCCATTTTACTCATGATGGAGGTGTCAGGGGCTTATTGAGTATCAGTATCTACATTAATGTTGGTTATTCTGCTGTATCCCATTGGTGATGCCAAAAATGTTGCTGTGTACCTAAGCTCGGGTGAGAGACCGCTTGGGTCGCCTGCTTCTCGGCAACAGAATTGAGTAAAACACATCAAGATGCTTACTCATGTACATGTAAATTCAGTCTTAGGCACGGATTCTAGAGCTTTGATTATTAAGGGATACAGCCGAAAGGAAAGTTATAATAGAGTATGGGAATGTTGAGTTTGTAAAATGGAAGAAAATGCATGGAGAGAGTTGAGGAGAGTTGTGATATAGACCAACTTAAGGATAGAGATGAATACTATATATATTAATAAGGTAAATATTGAGGGAAAAATAGAGGGAGCATGGACAGTGGTTATTAAACCTTGTATGAGGAAAAAGATACAAATTCATTAAAAAAAAATGAAGAGGTGCCCAGGCTTAACATTTATCTAGTGTGCAGAAGTGCGGAACATTAAGTAAACACAGAACCATCATGCTGCATATGGTGTGAAAAATTGCCAAATGAAGATGGGTAAAATATAGAAACTGATTTATGAAAAGCTTGGATTAAGTGAAAATTCATAAATCGTTTACTGATCAAACGAAGATAACAGTTGGCAAAATAATCATTTGCAAGGATACAAGAAATAAAATGTGAAATAAACAAGAATAACAAAATATGAAATGGGGACCATAGGCTAAGAAAGGCAAAAATAAACTATAAAATGGAATATAGGCAAAAAGAAAATAAATGTATTAACACAACAAAAGTAACATAATTCAAGAGAAATCATAATGATTGCTGGGACACATAATTAAGAAAAAATTTTGATACCAATTGCTGGGACACATAATTAAGAAAAAATTTTGATGCCAATAAGCACACCAAACAGAAAAACATGAGCCAGTACATGAAAGAAAACAAGAACATACAGGCTTACTGACTTACTTGAAGAATGCATAAGTAATAGATATAGAACTTGCTAATAAGGTTGAATAATGATTGAATAATCAGAGTGACAGGTGCATGACAGGAGAAAATAACTTATTGGAGTTAACTTATTACTGAATTGATTTATGCTATCCTTTACTCTTGAACAAACTAAGGACATTTTACAACATATTTGCAGAAATGAAAATTAAGGTACTGTAACAAAGTACTACAGTGATAAATTAGGGGCAAAGCCGCCCCTGCAGTAGTGCAGAATCAGATAAATTCTTTTCATGTGACTTTCGCACTCTGTGCTTCACTTAGTGAGAATTTCTCATTGTTATAAAGCAAGGAGTGCATTACGGGATATTGAAAGTGAATAAGTTACATAACAACATCTGGACTTCGTCCTGTGAAGCAATAGCAAGCCATCACATGTTTGGCAGTCATTGTGCATGGGCACATTACAGTGGTGATTATTTATTGCAAGATTTATAGATGCTAAAATCTGCTATACAATTTAAGCGACTTCTGGAATCACCCACTGGAAGTTTAAAAATATACCTATATATATATATATATTCCTTGATCTTTAGCAACATTTAATTTGCATTGCTTATTCAGTAAAAAAGTAAATAGCTATGTTATATAGCCTAGAGGAAGCACATCAAATATGACAAAATTTGTTAGATTGCCCAAATATAGCTACCCCATTTATACTAGCATAATCTCACAATTTCTTATTGAGATTTGTAATTTGAAGCGTTATAGGTGTTGAACTAACTAAAGTATACATACTTGTATTAAAATACCTACCTACCTTTTCTTTTATTCAACTTTGTTCAGGGATGGTCTGCCCAGAACCAATTTGCCTGCAGTGGATAACTTGCTGTTGAGTCTGGACCAGCCTGGCCAGCCTCTGAGTGATGTTCATAGGTATCTGTGCTAATTGTTCCGAATTTGTACTTCTGGTCACAAAGCAGGGCCCAGTTCTTGTTCTGAAAAAGTAGTTGGCCTTATTTTATGACCAGCTGTATACAAATCTTTATGTAGCTATCTCATTGTAGGCCAGCACCTCTCAAATTTTATCTTGTACCACTAACAGTGAAGACAAGTTTTTGTAAGAATAGCTTTATTTGAATTGTTTGTGAATACCACACCTGATCCTTTTGCATGGTACTGTAATTGGTTACTACTTTACATGTGTAAAAACCTTTTATGTTTTTGCACCCATTAAAAATAGCTAGTTACTGTATTAGTTATACAGACTAGTGCCTGCATTTTCATTATGCACATTTCCTACTAAAACATGTGTTAGTACCCAAAGCTTTAACAAGTAGAATTATGAATGCACTGCATGTATTCATTTCTGTATAGATGTGTTCCAATGCATGTCTATAGCTACAGTGCTTAGACATAAGTATTTGCATAACTCTATTTTTTATGTATTTTAAAAAAATTAGGGACTGCTTTAGGATAAGTAATACAGGAAGCTTATATAACATATATAAAATAGAATATTTAAACAGAACAGTCAAATGTGCGTTTGTAACAAGAAAATTTAACTCAAGCAGAAATAATGAGGGACAAAAGTATTTGACCAAAATAAATATGATATTGAATCTTTGATATTTAGTAGTATAATTCGAATAAATTAGTTTGGAAATTATTCTAGAACATTCACAAAACGTCTCGAAAGAAATGCAATGTAAACAAACCACAGTCGGCGCAATCATTACATCTCTAGACCTCGTTAAGTCGCGCACACTCTCACACTACAATGCCCAAAGTTAAAGAAATCCCTGAAGCTGCTCGTAAATGGATAGTTCAACTTCGTAGTGAAGGATTAACTTACAGAGCAATAGCAGAACGTGTCAAAATCCCTTTTTCAATGGTTGGAGCAATAGTCCGCAAGCATCAAGTGACTGGGGTGGTCTCCAACCTGCCATTGAGCTAGAGCTCCGCGTAAGATCATGAGTCGTCCTCGGCGCTACATGCTACGTAAGGTGACTAATGACCCCATGACAACTCGTGCTGACCTTCAGAGGGAACTGGCGTCTCAGGGACTGCATGTCAGCAAGAAAACTATTGTTAGGGAATTGAACC
>LQNS02000211.1:2184261-2194969 GCA_001587735.2 Parhyale hawaiensis | reverse complement strand
AGGTACCGTACTGCATGTATGTGGCATTGATTGTAGTAATTGCCACAACCATTTTAAGGGACAAGAACTCCTTAAGTAATCTGTTGGGATATTCAGATTTGTGTCTTCCTATACCTGGGTAGCTACTATGGGTCAATAACTCTCAGGAGAAAACTCTAACTTCTGGCTTGTAGTCTTGTACCTAGCTACAACTCTACTTTGATAGGTAATGCATATTAATACCTATCTTAACTGAGAGTATGATGTATCATATAGCAAATTGAACTGAATTGCACTCGATATATTTTCAATTTATTGTGGATTAAAAATAACAACTTGTACAATTCACTTGTGAGTTAATGGATAGATGTATGCCCACCATATGCATAGGCTATGTAGTACTCTCTTGATAGAAAATGTTGTCACTCTGAGAAAAAAAAACTTCTGGAAAATGAAATTAAAGAAAATGTGAAACACTTTCTACAAGATAAGCTTTCAGGTGATAATTATGTTCATGTAATAAGCTGTTCAACTTCTGTAAAGGTAGATACTGTTCTTGCATTTCAGTTGGGGCTTTCAAAAGCATCTTTGTTTTGTCTCCCAGCCTGAGGGAGCTAAGTTGGGCCATGAATATTAGGGTTAAGCCTAGTTTGCCCATCCTATATTGTTTGGAGCTGTGCCACAGGAGGAGAATAGGCCTACTGATCATTTTAGCCTTAGCTAGGTTTTTTGGGTTAGCTATATATTTTCATTCCCACTTGTCTTCCTTCCATTTTCATGCATGTACTGTTGATGCTCTCTTCTAATCTTCCTTGTTGTTTCCCTCCTGCCTTACCTGCTGTTCCCATGCTCCATCCCATGTAGGAACACCCTCTTGCATTGATTCTCCGTCTCTTGATGTAGCTACTATGATTCCCGCATATATTCTGACACCTTTACACTGGCTAGAGAGGTTCTCACTAAATTTATGTATCTATTGATGTCTTTCTTTATGCACTTGTAAGCTTCATCATTGCATGCGTGAATCCTGTCATAGTTAGCTACATAATATAGAACACTTGTCTGTAGTGTCAGGCCAGGTGTGATGAGACATCCAGAAATAAGGGCAATTTGAAAGAATTGTAGGCTAATACAAAAATAAAAAGTTATAGAATTGTGCTTAGTTTCAGCAATTTGGAAGAATTGTATTTAGTTACTAGCTACAAAAAAATGAAATAATATAGGATTGTGCTTAGTTTCCAAGCCAGTATAGTCTGCTACAAAGTGACACTGTACATCCTTATTTTTACTTCTTATTGTCATTTAATGGACTCGCCTTTCTTTTTTGTGTCTCAACACATCCCGTCTGATACTACTGTGTTAAGTTGAACTTGAACACTCTTGTTTGATTTTTCTTACCTCCTTAAACAGGTCAGACAGCAACCCTTCCTTTGAAGATGTTGTGTCAAAAGACTTCCAGTTTGACATCACAGGCCATGATGTGATGGTGTTCCTGCACATTCAGAAGACTGGTGGCACCACGTTTGGTCGTCACTTGGTGAGAGATCTTGACCTCAAGCGAAGCTGCCAGTGTCACAGGTATATAATTGGAGACTCACCATGTATCATCTTGTCTTGATGTTCAGTTGACCTACCGAGTTTGCAGTGGCCTGGCATCTTCAGCAATATTGCGAGCTAAAAGTTTTGTATTCCCTTTATTGTAGATGCATGGGTCTTTATTAGTGGTCATTTTTTGCCCTCTCCTTGCAATTTGTATTCATAAATACATACCTCGTGGGGATGAGGTACCGGTAACAATTTTTGTTATCATTGCTTTTTTCAGCTTCTTTTTATGTTTTGGCTGTGAATCGGACAGTGATTCCTCAGAAGCATTGGAAATGGGAACCCTTTTAATGCTTAGTGCCTGCACAGCATACTTATGTAAGACTGTTATGCCGTTGTATTAAGTAGGTAACTATGTTACCAATGTTAATATCCTGAAACTAGGCTGAAAGTTAGCCTACATAATATAAGCTAGTAAGAGCTGAAAACCGTATTTTGGCCGTTGGACTGTCTACTGCCAGCTATATAGATATCAATCTGTCTATATGTAACTTCTCTAGCCACTGGGTGCAGAGCTGCAGAATAGAAGTATGGAATATCCATATCTGATCTGGCTTTGGTCACCAGCAGGTGTCTTACTCCATGCAGTGTTCCTACGAACTCCTTTAAAAAAATGAAGACTGTGAACATGGCGAACTACTAATCCTATTTTGAATTTGGCTCCTACTCCTAAGACTAGCAGGTATCCTGCTCCATTTACCCACTAAAACTTCCATTTCCAACTTGGCAACTCCCTGTAGTCCATCCTATGTTGCGTACAGACAGTCACCCATTGATCTCTATTGCTTACCCTCAACTTTGGGTTAACCATTGGGATATATTTGTGTTGAATTTATGTTCTATTATTTTCATGCTATAGCTAAGTTTTTCTACTCTTCCTCTTATTGTCTGACTTGCTATTGCCCAGTGCGCGTGGGGGTTGTCTTGTTTTTTCCTGATGCTCTGTTCTTCTCCTTCTCCTTGTGTCATGGCTGGGAAGGCTTAGGCTAATGTTTTTTTATGTTTTCTGTCTGTATTTGATTATTTGTGTAACTGTATATAACTATGGCTTACCACTCTTTGCTGAGTGCAGCAGAATGCTAAACTGTATACAGTAACTAGATACATGCCCCCACTTATGCAGTATTAAAGACCTGGAACTTTTTCTGCCGCAGTGTCTCATATTGAATAGATAGGTAATAGCTATAGAAGCACACTGCACCAGTTTGATATTTTTTCTTCAAATTGTATTTTTAGACTAACAAACTATAGCCTACAATGAGTTAGTGCATCCGGGACTGGTTTGTCAAGGCTTATACTTTTTCAATTTGAGCTACTTGGTACTTACATTTATTAAGGTACATTATGTTGTTTGTGGTAGGTATATGAAAATAGTGGTACATTGATGCTGTCGAAGATTTATTGATTGGTCGGATGTAATTTTTTGGACATCCACAGATGCGGATGCAATTGCAGCTGTTGCCATCTTGACATCCGCGGATGCAGATGTGAATGCGGATGTCAAAAATGCTGCGGATGTTACACGGATGCGAATATTCGCCCCACCACAAACACACACACCCTCTCACAACAACAGTTTATACAACACTTGGGGGGGAAGCTTTGTTTGTGCTTTGTAGACAGGGACAGCACTTGCACACATTTCTATCCAAATGAGAATTTGCAGTTTTCAGCACTATGGATGAGCTTAGTGTACAGTGATAAACCTGCGCATCTGCGCCTCCTTTGCTGCGGATTTTACAGTTCTGACATCCTCGGGTTCGATTGCGAACCCGCATCCGCATCTGCATCGCGGATGCAGATGCGAATGCCAAAAAAGGTGCAGATGTTCCGTGAATGCAGATGCAAATATTTGCCCCATCACTTGTCGAAATATTAATATTTTTATCAATGGATGTATGAAGACATATTGGTCTAGTCAGCGGCCATAAAATTTTATGCGTTTCTGTAGATTAGCATGTCCTTAGGACTAGTTATTGGTACATGTGCTTCTACCTTCTATTTTGAATTGTGCAGTAAAATCCGAAAACGCTGCACCTGTCTCCGTCCAGGACCGCACTCTTCAGAGACATGGCTGTTCTCCCGCTACAGCACTGGGTGGCAGTGTGGGCTCCATGCTGACTGGACGGAGCTCACTGCCTGTGTAGATGACACCATGAATGATATGGAAGCCAGCAATGTGAGAAGAAAGTGAGTAGGCCTGGTGGAGGTCCTAGTTGTAATTGACATGTATCAACATTGGCTGACGATAATCCAGCTACTCGACGTATCTGTTTGTCAGTGATATTTGTAGTGGCTCGCTTCCAGCAGAGTACCTCTGTCGGATAGTACCACGACCCACGTTTTCGTGGCTTACTCCAGATCAAGTGGACAGGTGAGTCGTCAAACTTTATTATTAATAGGTAAGTACTCTGCAACACTTATGTTTAAGATGCAAATATGAATCCAAACTTCTTAGTACTCTTAAAATTTGACTTAGTAGTAGTAGTCAAATTTTAATGTTCCTTGTCAATTTCTGCTACATTTTCTTCTGATTTTTTTCTGATATTGTCCTGGTTTTTGTTTTCTCATTTATAGATACACCTCGCAGCCCCACTTGTATATAGATAGGCACCAGACCCCTTTATCCTCATTCCAGTACGACTCGCGGTGCGATCAACATCTCCAGCTCCTCTCCTCTTGTGCCTTAGAAACTTGGACATTGACAGCGTTGATATTGATCTGAAATTTGCTACATCATTAGGATCCCCTCTTTTGAATATTGGTATAACACGAGCAGGGCAAACTCAGACCAGTCAAAGTACGAAGCAGCTCTCTGGTGGGACGGTACATTTTATAACCTTGGCCTCACAATAGGGCCCTGAACTTGCGCGATTTCCGGTAACTACGACCGAGAAATAACACGTTTTCTTTTCAGAGACTTGCTTCGTTCAGGTCGTTCCTGCAGCCTTAGAACTAGGCTACTTAGGGCAAAAAAGGCCCACTACCTCGGAAAGCTTACGGGCTGCCCGGAATAAAGGGAACATAAATCCCTGCGGTTACCACGCTAATCTCAGCGTGACCAAGTAGGGCTCGATTTGTGGGCTAAAAGCTCACGAGTTAGAGAGTAAAGCCAGATACTGAAGAGCATCCGAATCAGGGTTGTTACTTAACGAGTGAGGGTTCGTGTCGAACCTGGCTAATAGAGCCTGAGTGCTAGCTCATGAAGATCTAGGGATCCGTCCGTTACAGACAATCTGTGTCTGGTACCTGGAGTTGATTCAAAGGTAGCGTGCGAGCTATTCTCACAGGGACAGCGCCAGGATTCTCTTTTATAGAAACCGATTTTGTCCCTAGGCTATACGCTATTGTACTCAGGACCAAGTTGTGGCCTGGTTTCGTAAGCTAGAGACTAGCTTACTGACGAGAAATCTAGACCCTCATCATATAATCACACACCGAAACTAGACTTACCATCGGACCCGAGTAGAAAGCCACAGCTCAACTACGGTAGGGTTTACGGATCCGTTGACTCATAAAGAGTTTCCATATCGGGAACCTGGAAGGTAACCCAGTAAGAGCGAATGAGCAACTATACAACTGCTCCCAGTTTCTCACGCTAGTCTAGTTTCTGGCCTAGTCATGCTCGTTCAAAGAAGGTAGCAGAAGGGCGGCAAGAGCGTGGGAGAATAGGAGACTCCAAAAGTAGGGGTCAGGTATCTACCTGCCCTTTGTTAGCCTTGACAGGCGGGAGGGTCCAAGCAAGAATAGGGACCACAGAGCCAGCTATTTGTGTGTTTCGATCACAGTAGCTGTAGCTAGACGCTTAACGAGAGTAGCCCTTGATAAGATGGTTACTTTTCCCCGGGCACTAGTGAAGTATGCACGAAAAAAGAGAATGCTTCACAGTTCGGTGAAGTAGAGCTCTGAGGGCTCGCCAGAGGTACGAAACTGAAGGAAGCTGCTATTCTGGGCCTTTAGGCGAACGCTTACATCAGTTGACGGATGTCAGAAGCGATACACTGGCTCTGATAAGAACTAATTTCGTCAGGAGTTTTCCCTGGGGTTACATAAGCGGGAAATTCGAGGAACTAGTTGAGCCTTCGGGAAGGCTGGTTCGGCTGCTTACTACCCCACAAAGAGGTAGAAAAAAAACTAAAGGACATCCTGTCTATTCCGCTAAGGCATAGTTTCGAAGGTTTAACGATCTAGGAACGACAGATCGACAGCAACACTATTCGGCAGTGTCAAACCCAGACCAAACAAGAAGGATGAGAGCCGTAACGCCGGCTCAGACGCGTACTGAAGTAGTTTCTTCCAAGACGTTTAAGAATGTTCAGTCGCTCTTTGGATGACAATTAAAATGATGGTGGACACCGTCCGTAGTCTTAAGTCTTACAAATTTCGTCCAGTCCGATCTAGTTTTCGATACTAAAAACAAGTAGACAGCCAATGGGCACGAATAGTGAAGAGAGCGGTGTTTTTAGGGCTAAAACCAATGGTAGCACTGAGAGCATTACTTCAGATGATAGTCTATTGTTGGCGGTATGATAATTTACCGGAGGACTGCCCTTAAGGCCAGAAGGGCAAGACAAGTCTTATATACTCACTCCTCGGAATTCGAGGAGAGCGGCGAAGAGGCTTTCCAGAGTAGCCTGGCAGGACGAGGACTTACATTCAATTCCTTTTGTTTTAGAGACAAAAGTAAGAGGGCCAATAGGCCAGGGCGTAGTTTTGCAAAATTGCGAACTAACGAATTTAGACTGACGGAGGTCCACCCTTGTTCTTAGACCATAGCTGACTCAAAAGATCACTCCAGCCTCGTACAGAGACAAGAACAGGACTATAAGCCCTTACTCAGGCCTGTCCTTATCCACATACAGGAACAGAACTCTGGATTTTACTTGATCCTGACTTAATCCTATACGGGAGAGGAACGGCAATTTAACAAATTCCTAGTCTCTTGCGTACGCAATAGCATAACCTCACGTCCTGTAGTATACTTCCGCTAGAGCAGTACCAGTATTTAGATCAAATACTGGTCTAAACAAGAGCTGGTCTAGGTATTTTTGTAAAAACACTGTTCTTAGGCCTTTACGAGGAGCAGGGCCTCCTAGCAGACGTCCTGACCTCTTGGGTACCTTCCAGAAGCAGGAAGTGCAACTGTTTGCAAGTCTTACCAACAGACCTATGCCAAGAGCAGGTCCAAAATAAGCCAACTGTTACAGAAGGGTTTTTGTAACTGGGACTAGAAGGAGAGTCCAGATAGATTGATGATGCTAGCTGAAGCACTGAATAAGACAAGTCAGGTACAAGTGAAGCGAAATGATGGTAGAGTAATTTAGGACTTAGGCTAGCCTGAAGACAAGACCGCTTAAGAAGTGATGGAAGGCTAAAAGCCTTTCTAAGTGTAGAACCCATGGTAGATTACGAGGAACCAGCCCGCTATAATGTTGCTGACGACCTCGGCGGGGGTACCCTTTCAGACGACGCACCACCACGCAATAAGGTAACCTTGCCTGTTTCAGGAAAGCTGCTCCAGATAGATGAGCATCTCAAAAATTCAGGAAATTGGAGAACAGGCTCGACAAAAAATAATGACGTAGGTACCCTGATCCGAAAAGAAAGTAGCGCAGTTCTTAGGGAAAGACTGCAAGAGGGCCTCAGGTTCTACAACTCATGAATACAAGGACTTCAGGCCGTTAATGAGCAACTCTCAAAGAGCATCGCTGGGAAGCTCGGTCCAGGATGTTTGCTGGCACCATCAGTCTCACGGCTTTTCCCTTCGGGGTATGAAAGCTAAAGTCCTTAACATGGGGCTCGGCGGCACGTGCCTGTGATAGGTCAGTTCAGAGCACAGAACAAACTTTGCTGTACCAACTGGACAGATTACCTACGTTCTGGTGAACAATGACGGAACGAAGGAGACTCCAATCTTCAGCTGCCTTGGCAGGAGCTTGTCTACCACAGGCGAGCGCGCAAGAGCCGAATAGAGCAGGGTAAGATGTACAAAGATTGAGAGGCACCCTCCACATCAGGGCGCCACAGAACCCCTCCCTGCTCCGCAAACTACGCTGTTGGCATGTTGGTGCTATCCGAAAGAGGTACTCTGCCGGAAGCAAGCCACTGCAAAAAGGATGAGTGTCCCAATGAACTATTTTGCAGTGATAATCGAACGGCAGAGTACCTCTGGAGGCTAAATTGATCCCAAAGCCCGTATGTTCTGGGCTTCATCTTAGCGAGATGTTCGCTCGTCGTCCGGAATGAGGATTAAGGTGTCGGGTGCCTGTCCATATACCAGTGGGCCTGCCAGGTGTCTCCATAAAATCAGAGAAAAAAAATCAGAAAAAATCCGCAAAAATATCATAAACAGTTCAAAAGAAACTTTCGCAGGAATTGACAAGGAACATCAAAATTTGACTACTACTACTACTACTACTACAGCGTACAGGCTGCACATGAGTTAGCTAAATGAAATTTTGAGAGTACTAAGAAGTTTGAATTCATACTTGCATACTTACACATAAGTGTTGCAGAATACTTACCTGTTAATAATAAAGCGTAGTGACTCACCTGCTCTCCTGATCTGGAGTAACCCACGAAAACGTGGGTCGTGGTGATGTCCGACAAAGGTACTCTGCCGTTCGCTTACCGCTGCAAAGTAGTTCATTGGAACATTCAACCTATTTTGCCACTAGTATATTAATCAGTTTCACCTAGTTTTTAAGCAATTCTCAAAATAACTTGGAAATGTTGCAGCCGACGTGGCATTTGCTCATACAGCTTACTGTTCAGATATGTTACCTATGAGTTGTACCAACAACAGTTATACTACTGGTATGTATTTGTATGTCGCTGACTGAAGCACCCTGTGCACCGCTTCCGTAGCGTCCCCATCAGTCGAGTCGGATTGTATTAACAACAACACTACTTTACAGGTACTTTTATATTACATTCCTGAGGGACCCTGTGCACCGCTTCCTAAGCGAGTACAGACATGTGAAGCGAGGAGCTACGTGGAAGAAAGCACGTTTGTTCTGTGGTGGCAGAAAGGCATCAAGGGTGAGTCCGTTTATTCATTTTTTTTCCTCTTGATGGACTACTTGGTGGTTTTGTTTTCTCTTTTTGCTACTGGTGACAGACCCAGGTACTATAACTTTTTAGTTACTTTAACCGTATGATTAACGTTGACCTGGATTTTTTCTTAAACCACCTTGTAAATCTATTTTCTAGGCAATTTTAGGGAACTACGGTTATTTGAAATGTGTAATAATTGTATTTACACAGAACTGGCAGGGAACTTGGTCTAAAGTCAGGTTTTTGGTAAAACTATTAAGTTGGATTGTGCTCACTGTTACCTCCCATAATCAAAGTAGCTCATGAACTACAGTAAGTTCCTTAGGCCCAGTTCGCACATGTTGCACGCCACGCGACGCCCCACGATAAAGGTAAAGCCAACTTAGACCACACCCTCACCAGGGAAACCCACATACACTGGTTTGTGCTGCAAGTATAAGCCCACTGGCCCCAGAGGAGTATGTGTAGTTGCTGTCGACCTTGGGTCACCAAGAACTATGGCGCCAATTTGACAGAAGGAACAAATGACCCGAGACCCCCCACCTCCCTCATCTGAGGAAGGCAGTTCCACCACGACGCAATGCATGTACACAACTGCCGAGTCAGCTCGCTTACCTGGCTTGGTCTTGAACCTGCGAGCGATACAAGGTGTTAGACCTGCGAACGGAAGCATGCTGCTACCCTGACGTGTTGAAAAGTCATTTGCACATGTACCACACCACACAACTCGCTGATGCTTTTTCTTTAAATCCAGCTTTATATCTATATTTCACCTGTTCAAATGTCTCACAAGAATCCAATGTCATTTTAAGAAATTTAGGTTAGTCATGTTCCAAACAGTATTGCTAATTAAGTGTGCAATACAGTTAACTAAAAAATTTAGTCCTGCGCATCTTTATTTCGAAATAAAACTAGTCAGGAGTTGTCAGATGCCCTCATTCAGCTCTCAAAATCCGTTGTTAATATTATATATTCAATAGCAACAATAAAAATTACTGATCAGTTTTATTAATGTATAAGAAAATATAGCATTGAGTCAGATCTTTGTCTTGTAGCACCGTGTCGAACCTTGTTGCAGCGTGTCGAGTCTTGTCTACAAGCAAACGTGTTGAGCGGTGTTGTGTGGTGTGGTACATGTGCGAACGGGGCCTTATATATATATATATACACACACACAAGATTGTCTTAAAAGACAGATCAAGCTTTAAGCAGCTCTTTGCGAGCAACACAATTTGTATCAGAGAATATCATAAATGCAGTTATTACGTGCGTCGTAGCTATCTCATTCCACAACGTGTAAATGTATTACTTGAGACTCTACAGCATATGGTTGCGGGTGGAAACGTAGAAGGGCTTGGCTCTGACTTTCTGACCCCGAATACTTCTGACTCCTTAAAGCTCTTAGCATTTGTGTCTTCAACCCTAATGGAACATTGCTGCATCTGTTCTGATTGCCCTCTAAAGCTGTCGTGCTATCCATGGTGCGTACTTGCTTGCTTATAGTTGACCGTCGCTGTCGACGATGTCGTCTCCCTCTACGGTTTTGAGTGTCCCCACGAAGTAGGTGGCTGAGGAGACCAATTGTAGATCCGAAGCCTAGACGACAAACGTCACAGATGTAGGTACTTACCCCGCACCTGAGCTGGTTCCTGCTGTTAGCCATAGTAGCTGAAGGTCAGATTTCTCATTATGCGTCCGTCGAATGCTCACGCGTCCGTCGAACGGACGCATTCGACAAAATTTCTCGGGATATTAATTGACGACAGGCTTTCCTTTCACCAGCACGGTGCTTTCGTCCTGACTAAATTATCTCAAGCACTGGGAATCATCCGTAGGCTATCAGTTCCTGTTCCACATTACACTTTGTTATCTCTCTACTACTCTCTTTTCTACAGTCATTTGATATATGGGATAATAGTATGGGGAAAACCTAATAAATCCTTGATAGATAAAATAAGCCGAGTACAGTGCCGGGTGGTTAAATTTTTGAGACCGAATGTGGGAGGCGTCGATGGATTCTCAGCATATTCGTTGTTGAGATTTCCTCAAGTGTACAACTATTTCTGTGTAC
>LQNS02000211.1:2145414-2183588 GCA_001587735.2 Parhyale hawaiensis | reverse complement strand
TGACAAAGCTTACCTTAGTTAAGCCCTTGGGACATATTCCTTTCGTACCGGTCCTTAAGCGCCTCTGTATGTGATTCCATGCTTCTTTGGCTTGTCTCCTGTGGGGCCATTAGGTGGGCATGATGTGATGTTAGTTAGGTTTGTCCATCCTGTACTGTATTGGAGCGGCGACCCCATGACAAAGCTTACCTTAGTTAAGCCCTTGGGAAATCTTCCGTTCGTGCGCACTCTACTTCCTTTGACTTCTGTGTTCGTGCAGGCGTTGCTTAGTGCTGTTATTCCTCTTCCGGGGCTCACGGGGTGGCTCCCGGGGAGGGACCCTATGGGTTGCCTTTGTGACTGGCTGGGCCGTTTGCCTTTTGTGCCCGCCTTGCATCCTTCCTGTCTCATACTCCTAATGGTCTTTCTTCCAACTGTTCTTCCACTTCTTTCCCGAGTTGCTGTTCCTGTGCGCGTTGGTCCTGACTGAGGGTGCCCTCGTGCGTGGGTTCCATGCGTCTGTCGTCCAGCTTTGCGCCCGTTCCTTCTTCCTCTGGGGTATCGCCTCTGTGGGGGAAACGTAGACTTGGGCTTCTAAGTATAATAATGATTCCCCGGCTTTCAATCCCGGGAGGGAGAGGAAGGGGGCTATAGCTTGACCCAAATAGAGGTTATGAATACTTATAAAAATTGTCATTGTATTGTTGGGCTCCGGGTTGCTGTTTTTTCGGGTGGTGAGGGCGCTGGGAGGTCTTGGGTGGACGTACTGATGTTCAATAGCAAATATTGTGTGGTGACTCGCTTCATTTGTTTTGCACTACTACTAACGTTTTTTTTTAATGTACCTGATGCTTGTCTCGTAGTATCTAATCAGATTTGAGTTGCTAGTTGAAGATTTTACTGTACAGTCATAGGCAGTGTGTTGTAAAATAACTCCGATTATAGATATCTTGATGGAGTGGGAACTGTTTTAAGCACTATACATTGCCCAAATAGCTTTTAGCTACCTATGGGCTTAATACACGTTTCACTGTATTACCTTTATGCTATTATTTTCTTCCAGTGTATTAATAAACTTATTATTATTAAGGTGAACGAGACATAAAAGCTGCAACTTGACCCTTTATTGCATGAATTAAACGTCACGTTTCGTACGAATTACTCGGCTTGTAACGTCCATTTACAAATACGTGCATTAGGCACTAATGGTTTAAAATTATTTTTATTTATTGCAGGAAGAAGTTGGGTTGTGTTATGATGGTGAGGTGTGGGATAACCCGACATTGGAGGAATTTATACACTGTCCTCACAACCTCGCCATCAATAGACAGACGCGTATGCTGGCTGGTAAGGGCATTAGCTCCCGCTCGCCTTTGTTAATAATGTCTAGTGTTATATGTATGTGGATGTGATTCGTCACCAACATTTGAGGATTTGTTATTAGGACATGATTTTTCGTAGGCAGCACTGACGCCTAATGATGGATTTTTTATTCCATGTAGTTACATGAGGTGTATGTGTCTTCGTGTAGCGTGATACTGTGGTAGGAACTAAGCCGCTCGTACAAGTGACACCACCAGTGTGTTGCCAAAAAATTCATTTCATACAGCTCTCGGGTATATTCTAGCGGGCCCTATCCCTGCCACAGTATATTTGGGCATCACTCACCCAAGGTTCCCGAGTGCCTTATCCGCAGATGTTGCAACTTACCGCACTTCCAGTTGATTAGGTTTGTTTTGTAATCTTAAGTAGGTTCTCTACTATCCTCTTTTTGCACCGGGAGGTGGGCTGTCGATCGAGATAGCCACCTGGTACGCGGGACATCTCTTAGTCTCTCTCGTGTGGAAGGACACAAAAACGAGCCGACCACTTGAGTGTCTCCTACTATTCTTTGCGCCTTGTTTCCCTGCCCGTAGTAGCACACGTGGCCACCACGCCAACCCAATATGCGGTATTTGAATACTGTACACGTAGTTTCTCTGTTGAAACGCCAAAGTTGCGGCTACGGAGGGTAAACACAATATATAGGTAATACATTTCATACAATCTCTATGGCTTGGCGACCTATGTTTGCCCATGTTTTGAAGGAGTAAATCTTGTCCTTTGCCAAGTACCGTATATCTATGGCGTAGTTCTGTTGTACTATCCCTATTTTTTAACGCGAGTACTGCATAATTACCGAATTTTCCGTAATGTGCATATATGTATACAAATTTTTTAATACACTTCTTACATAAAAATGTGCTCTCCTCGTGCACCTTCTTGCGTGCTATTTCCAGCCAAATAAAATTATTTTGAGAGGAATTTTAAAACTGCGTTAAATAATATTCCAATATGACAAAACGCTTTTGCTTCTTTATTTTCGCGTAAAACTCCAATAAAATTATATGGTAGGTAGCTACCTGAAATTTTATAAGGCTAAATTGCACTGATGAGTGGGGGGCGTCCCTGGGTCACCGACAGATCTGCTGCTGGTGGGCTGCTACAACAAGTCTGTGATGACCCCTAGCAAGAGGGATGAGCTCATGCTGTGGAGTGCCAAGCAGAATCTCAACCGCATGTCTTTCTTTGGTCTCACTGAAGAGCAGGAGAAAAGTCAGTACCTGTTCGAAGAGACCTTTAATCTGCGGTGAGTTGGATCCCATAGTGCTTTTCAGTATTGCGGAACTTGAATGATTTTCACTTCAGTCCGATTTTTTATTCATTGTTGTAAGAAGCCCTGGTATAATATTTTTCCCTTACTCCATTTCAGAATTGTGTTAGCCTGCGATAGCTTTTCTTGGATCTTTCAGTAATATTTCCTCTCTTTGTTTGATTTCCCCAGAGACGAGTAAGGTTGTGGAGAAGGAACAGAAAAAGAAAAATTTAAGCGGCCCTTTACTGGGTCGATCATCTCTGCACATCGACAGGACAACGTATCAAGAAAACGCACAGACTCGAAGATCTATGCCTGGAACTAGTGACACCGCTACAGCTTCCACCGGCGATTCTCAAGCTCCTAGCGTCCGAACCTCAATTCTTGAAGTTCGATGTTCAGGAGGGATGAGGCTATTCCTACGCCGTCGAAGTCGCGTCGCCCTTACATCTCCCGGGGTCAAGAAGAATACTTCACATAGGTAGTCATCTACACTTCGAAGCTCGGAGCCCTAAAGCTCACAGCTTGAAGGCGCGGATCTCGGAAATCCCGAGCCCGCAGCCATTCTCAATAGCCTCCCCCATGTCTACGGCCCTAGCCATAGCGGTTATACCCGCGGACTGGTTGGGACTAGGATCCCAGACAGCAGACCTCACCCCTGTTAAACTCCGGCACCCTGCTCCGTCTCGCGCTTAGCTCACTAAACTTTAGCTCCAGTCGTCTTCACGCTCTTAAAGAAACACGTTACCGCTTTTTCACGTCTAGTCTTTTCGCTGGCCTTCTCTCCGGAAGTACACTAAGTGCTCGGAAGCGACCTAACGATCGGTACCAAGTCAAGACTTTCAACGGAGAGCTAAACTTCACCTCTCGTTCCCCACCTTCGCCGCTACCTCTTCTCTCCCTCTGAAAGTGCGAAGGCTTGAGGCATGGACTTCTAGGAAGGCCACCGGGGGCGTAGCCATTTTTAGACTACCAAGGGGCCTATTTCCTCTTTGTCTCGAGTCGGCTACGAGCGAGCAGGGAAACAACGTGGAGTTTGTATCACTCGAGCAGAGAGCCCTGTCGGAGCCTCCCACATGCGGACTAGGTCTACCGTCTCTATCCATCTGCCACCTTGGCTCAGAGGGTTGATTTAGAACCCACGAACCTCACTACTTCCCTCGTCGGCAGGAATCGCGACCATCTACATTTTTCCCCGTAAAAGCTCTCATAACTTTTGTACAGAGTTGAGCCCTCCGTAGGTAGATGAGTTACCACAGTAACTAACACAGGTTAGATAAAGATCCACCGGTGCAGTTCAGCAGCTGTCCCCTGTAGAGGATCGAAACGCCGTTAAAGTCCGGCCATCGCTACTGTATTCTGTAACAGTCGACACTCCCTCAGTACTGAGGAGAGCTCTCTATAAGAAAGAAGGCCTCCGCCGTAAAGAGTTGAGTACATACAGTAAATAAGCCAGGTTAACCTGAGGCCACGGGTCAGGCTGAATTGTAGCCGTCCGAAGAACTTAGACACGCTTTCGACCGAGGCCGACCGATCACTACGGTCTTCCAGGAAGGAGCAAACACCTTAGACTCCTCGATATCCAACTTAGACTACGTCGTTGGTTCCTTAGAACTTCGTATGTCTCCGGCCTTCATCCCAGTTCTTCTCGCGCGCAATGAAAGTGTCGACATCTCGCACCCTACCCTCCTAGTAGCAAGCGGATCACACTAGACGAAGCTCCGCCTAGGAGATACTCGTTCAATCCAGATAGGCTATTACGGCCTCACCTGGGAGAGGAGCCAGACGACCTCCCTTCAAACCGGCTCCCTGGATAAAGAGCTCCGGCAGCTTACCCATAAAAGTACAGCGATTCTCTAAGCCTCGCCGGTCCCATAAGTCCCTTGGTTCGGTATATCCATAGCATCTCCTTACTTTTCGAACCCTACTCAGAAACAAAGAGCCCCAAGTGGGCTTCCAGACCCTTTGAAGGGTTCTTCGACAGACATTCCCAACATCCCACTCAGACCTTGGGAACTGGGATGAGGAGAATCGCCTCCCCGCCTCTCATCTTCAAAATAAAATAGCCGTCTTCTTAGGTCAATACTGGGTATCCCTCAGAGAACGAATCCATCTTGCGGCGACTTCTATCTACTCTGTAACCCCCTTGGTTACCGAACGACGCAGAGCACTCAATATACACGGCTCTCTGCGAACTTCGAAGTCTGCTCTTGGCAAGATCGTATGGGCACTCCCGCGCCTCTCTAAATACACACTCTAGACTGTCCTGTCGTTCCTAGAGTATCAATCGTCAGGATTATGACGACGGCGGGTATCCCGTCCATGTCACCAGCTTCTGAGCTCCGAAACACGGACTCCTCACCCTTCCCCTTATCTACGTACACGTGGGAACCTCCGACATCCACTCTCGAGGTCCTATCAGAGGACCTAGAGATTAACATCAGTTGAACCACTATCGACCACGAAGCCTTGCATTCGACAAAAGTAGTTGCTAAATAATTGGGAGCAGTCTACTGCTACTCCGCTACCCTTCATCTACTGCAAAGATGTCGTGGACAATCTGAGGCAACATCTTCCAGCCTACCACACCTCGATTGTTCCTACCAGAACGACAGAAAGCCTCTCGATCCTTATTCAACTCGTAAGAAGGACATTCCTGAACCTGGTTTCTCGCTCTCTCAGGCTCACTCGCTAGCAGGGCATATCATCTTGGTATCATCTAGCCTTTTTCCTCGTCCGGGCTATACTCTTTGATCTAGACGTTGCCGGGCCATACTACGGAGTTACCACTATCCGGTACTAGTAGTTCCCCGACGGGGCACACCGACCCCAGCTTACTTCGACGATTGGATCATCTTCACCGGCTCGCAGACGGTCGGTGAGGATACTTACCACCTCAGGCAACCTTGCGGAGGCCCGACCTTCTGATGCCCTCAGAAAGGGGGAACGAATTAATTACAAACTACTATAGATCCCAGTGGCTCAGAGTCCAGTAGATGCAGGCGAGAAAAATACCGGGGCATACCCTCTCCTGAGCAATATGGGCTCACTCTCCTCCCGCTCTCCTAACAACCCCGGTAACTTCAACTACTCGATGATTCCCCGTCAGGGACAAGCGAGCCCCTATTCTCTCCTCATCTGGAACAAGCGCTTCGCCAAGTAGACGGGATTCTCCTACATCACTCTCGCTCCGACCTTCGTCAGTCGGACGCCTCTTGACTGGCGAAAGAAGGGGGAACTCTTGGATACAGCTCTTCAGGAATTGGTCTCCGCGTGACTTAATCCTTCCATTTACCATCGTTACGGTAGTCTTTTCCGCCAAGGTCTCTCCACTGAAAGAGAGGAACCTCAAATCCAAGGCTGCAACTCAACTCCGCCTTACTACAAAGCGGATGCCTTGAACCTTCCCACTCTTCCGGAATGAGATCTTTCAGCGGCTAACGAACCTACGAGGCTCGACGGAAGTCAACCCGATGGCTACAACACGGGGACTCCCCCTCTCCCTCCCGGTTCTGATATTTATGTACATATTGCTAATCCCCTTGCGCGGGTCAAGTACCTCTGACCCTGGTTTCTTTTCATTCCAGCAAAGAGGCTCCTCGCTTCGGTAATGTCCATACTTCAGACTAGGGAAGATCTTCCGAGACTGGTTTGATCCCCTCCTCAGTCTGGTGGGAAATCCTCATCACCTACGAAGATGATAGTCTCTTGGATTCTCGCACTACGCTAACTTAGAAGCCGCAAGTAGGCCCCTTGGTTTACTCCTTCCTAGCAACCTCCCTCTCCTTCCTTATGAGAGGGCAGTTGCTCCGCTCGCCTAACATGCAAAGTCCCCCTAGGAGCTTCAGCCGAGAGCCAGAAACCGCCAGCTTTCCCACCCCTTCTCCGCAGAACTCTGGGTTTGACCACCACTGACTCTGGCAACAGCGAATCAGGGACCACCTGGACGGAAGCTTGCCTACGGACGTCAAGCCGTCCTCCCCACCTCACCAAGGGTCCTATCTTAACCAAATCCCAACCTCCGCCTCGACCCCGGCCATAGATAACAAACATGCTCCGCCCAGCAGAGAGTTTGTCATACAGAACTGGATCTCCATAAGAAAAGACCCTAAACATAAATACCCTGCAAATTTGAGCTGTACGCTCAATCTGTCTCACCACGGCGTCCACCTATTCATCGACAATGCTCCAACCCAATGCGCGATCTACAAACTTTCCGGCAGACCCCGCACCCTTTGGAAGGAAATCCTTTTCCTAGTTCAGCTACGGAAGGGGCGGAACCTCAGAATGCAAGCTTTCAGCATCTCTGCAGTACAATATGCGAGAGCAGATGCACTAAGCCGGTCCTCGCATTACCCCAAAACCTCTACCATCAGCTGACAACCTGGCGATACCCGATGGAAATCGACCTAACGGCAACACACAAAAACGCCAAGCTCCCCAATTACGTCTTCCCTCACCCGGACCCGAGGGCATTAGAATGCAACGCCCTCGCTTGAGACTGGAACCTCTGGTCGCAAATCTATCTCTTTCCCTGAATGGCTCATTCTCACGGTAATAACTAAACTTCGGACATACAGACACCCGGCGTCGCCATTCTCCCATGATACCCAGCAAACCCGGGATTCTTCTACATTCTACATCCTATACAGGTCCAGCCATCAATGACACCTCTTCCTACCGGCCATAACGAGAAAAGGAAGGCTGCCTCCGAGAAGGGGGACCGCATTTTCTAAAGGAAGTTTTCACCTCTTCCTTCGGAGAAACGGCCACACGCTTCACCTCCGCTCACCGGGCCTCGACGTCGCACCAGGCCCAGTCCGTCTGGAAGACCGTCAAGGATTAGCTGTCCGCCAATGGGTCTTGCATCACGCTTCAAACCTTTATGGAATTCCTTATCGCCTGCGAGGACGACAGACATCTGGAACCTCGCTCTTTTCTAAACTTCAGATCTTAGCCCAAGCTCCCGATACTCCACACTTCGGGATTGATCTCACATCGGATACGTGCTCCCTACTTGCAAGAGGACGACAGTTTCTCTGCAACCCTCCTACAAAACAGAAGGTGCCGCAATGCTCTATCGACCGTGTCCTGGAAATCTTCGGCTCCCCTCCATTCGCTGGGCAACCAACTACGATCGCTTCTTGAACATACTGTTTCTAACCGCTCTGGTTTCAGGTAACAGAGCAAGCGAACTGACAGCTACCACCCGGACGAACCTTCTATTTACGGAAGACAGGGTCGTCTTCCCCACCGCTCCTGGGTTGTTTCTATTTACAAAATCAAACCTTTCACGACACAACGCCTTCGGACGTTACCTTTCGACCCTAGGTCGCGAACACACCCTCTGCTTAGGGAAAACCGGCTCGACCCCTCAAACAATTCCCTTTTCATCCATCCCGTTTCGGGAAAACCCCTCACAGCCGGCCATCGCTCCTTTTGGCTATCTAAGACTATCAAAACCGGTGACCCCAAGGCTCTCGCCTCGGCCGGACACGACAGCCGGAAATTTGGTCACTCAATTTCCCACTTCAGACAAGTGGAACCAACGGACATTCTACGACGCAACGACTTCTGGCACAGCCCTCAGGTCTTTGTGTAGAAATACCTCCTCTCCTGCAGACCATCGTCATCTAACTTCTTAGCAGGAGAGTCATATATTAGTTCTATCCTCAGTGTGCAAAGCTCTCTATTCTTCGGGGGACATTTTTTCAAAGGAATTCGTTTGACCTTTCTTTCATTTCCCCTCTTGACTGCTCCAGCGTCCCATACTCTACCTCGGACGAAGGCAAAGTCTGAAATCCTTAGGCTAGCGTAGGCTAACACAATTCTGAAATGGAGTAAAGGAAAAATAACTCCTACTGACGTAGGAAGTAGCAATATTTTTTCCTTATGAAATGAATTGTGTTAGCCGAGAACCACCTCCTCCCGCACACGCAGTCAACCTTCATCCGTCATCACTTAGGTTCGGACTCCTGCCCCGAGTGCCACCGCGCCACCCACACCGTCAACCACCTGTTTGAGTGTCCCGCCCACCCTACCGCCCTCCTTCCCACCTCTCTATGGGACCGCCCTTTATCTGTGACTGACTTCTTGTGCTCCCTGCCTTCCTTTTCTTACTTTCCGCCACACGCCCGACCCCCTCCGGAGCCGCCCCCTACGTAACAACAACATCCGTCATCACTCCTACCTGGACGATCTGAGGTACTCTAGCTCGGGCCGCCCAAATGAACCTAACCCCTCCCAGAAGGGCGGTAGAGGAGTGATGACGTCATAGCTATAAGTTTTCAGAAACCCCTAGCGAAGGAAGCCCGCTAAGAAGCGGCCGCTTAAATTTTTCTTTTTCTGTTCCTTCTTCACAACCTTCCTCGTCTCTGGGGAAATGGAACAAAGAGAAGAAATATTACTGAAAGATCCAAGAAAAGCTATCGCAGGCTCACAAATCTTCATTTCATAAGGAAAAAATATTGCTACTTCCTACGTCAGTAGGAGTTATTTATCGCTGGCTTTGTCACTTCCTCGCATGTTTTTATTATAATTTTTGGCTGTACCTCCCAATAATTATTGGAGGGTGGTCATAACTGGCACTGAAGGGACTGTTTTACGTCCTGCGAAATATAGGGTAGGTATTTGTCAGATAATAACGAGTGTTTGTGTGTGAACTCTCATATAATTGCCATTAAAGAGTTTTCTGCTGATAGACTCATAAGAAATGCTTACTCATCTTCAGCAATATTCAATTTTATGATATGAGCCTTCTTCGTCACGTATGGAGTTTGCCTAATGTTGACGCACCTGGAAGGCTTCAGAGTTACCAGTGTAAGGGCGCACGTCAAGGTGAAAGTCGAAAATTTGGCTCAACGTGAAATGGCAATTTTAGGTTTCACGTCTGAACTACAAAAAGGTAATTTTCATTGACCTTTTAAAAAGTTTTACAAAAATTTACTGTACAGCATTTTAAGATCAAGTCTCCCTGAAGCTTCGAAATTTACAGTATTTAACCTTTTATCCTACACTCTACCCATTTATTGGCGTTGCAAGTAGCTAGTACTGTAAATGCTGTTCCTACGAAAATTGGTTTGTTTTACGCAGGCCTGAAAGAGTTAACTAGCGCTATATTAGAGAATGCCTAGAAACAGTCGTGATATCTTGCGTAGCTCAGTAATGGTAATGTATGAAAGTATATCATGAAAGTAATCTATTGCTTATTATATTATTATACATAACAGATTCAGTGTGCGCTTCGAGCAATACAGCAAAACAACAGCAGACTCGTCCCTGGCCTCCGTGTCGCCGGAAACCTTAGCTGAAATAAAGCGTCTCAACTATTTGGACGTGCAGTTGTATGCCTATGCGTACGAGCTCCTGAAGCTGCGCTACAAGAAGCTGGCTGACCAGGACAAGCACTTCCATGAGCACTTCTCTGGCATGGGCAAGACCAACTTTTCGTGGGATGCTTTAGAGAATGAAGAATGATTCCTTTGGGTCAAGTGAACGGTATTTCTATGAACTAACTATATACCTAAATCTGAGTGCGAATGGATCTTGCTGCTCCGTAGTGTGGAATTTGAAATGAAGTTTTAGGAAATTTCTGAAAGCTTAACCCTCAATTTAGACTTGGCAAAGAATTGTGGGAGCGCTACCTCATCTTTTGCACTGATTTACAGCTCGCCTTCTTGATTTCCGCGGCTCTCGTCTCTTTGATCTCCAGCAGGAGGTAAATGTGTTGTCCGCTGTGCTAGTAATCAATCTATTTTTTCCTTTTACTCTCCGATACCGATGTAGCTACTAAAGTTAGCTACCACTGCTTTCATAATACGTAGGCATACTTTACGTCAAACTAGTAATGGTACCATCTATCAATACTCAAATGCCATTGAATTGTTTATTTGAACCTTGTACACTCAAAAGACGCATGCTGTGTTCGCCTCATTAGCATTAGAACTTCTACAACCCACAGAATCTTTTTCTATCTGTAACGCAATTCTCAGCGTCTTATGTGTCATTTTCGTGTGCGGAACTGCCCGCCACTCTCAGCTGGTATAGGTATTGCCATAGCTAATTTGTTGACCGACTACGACTGTTGTTTACTTTCTTCGTCAGTGCCATAATAGCATAGCTTTATCATGTTCTGGAGTCTCCGGGAGATTTTCCTTTCCTGGTCAGCTGTGCTTCCTTCCGCTTTCCTTAGCCAACCTACTCTGTTGTGACACGCATCCTTGCTGTTACTCACCTACTAGCCTGGACTGTAAGGTAGATAAGCTTGAGCCGAATATTCATAAATATGTGTTTTGACAAGGCGTTTATTGCAGATGGTTCGTCTTTGGTGCCTACGCAGTTCTTTCTCGGTATGCTTCCCTTTGGTGATAGACTTGCATCTGAAGATAGGTCTTCGAAAGATTTAGAGTTTCAGCTACTACGGTGCGCCCAAATTTAATGGGATATTTTCTGCTTATTATTCTCTTAGCCTCAGGTATTAAAATGATGTACATTTGCAGTAGTGCGACAAGCTACACGTGTCAGACCCGTTTCCTGTTTCACTTTCTCTAGATTCCTTTATGTGTGGGTGTTGAATGACAGAAGGTACTGTCAGTCGAGCCAGCAGTACTTTGGTTTCTAGGCTGCTGCATTTACCTATTGCTGCCTAATGGCTTTGATAGCGCTACTCTTATCACTCCATTATCCTGTTGTGTGATGAGCTGCTTGCTGAAAGTAGCTTTGCGGCCCCTTCTTGCTCCAATTGTACATCACGCGAATTTAACTCCCGTACCTGCAAACAGTAAACGCTAAGCTTATGAAAGCAGCGTACATTTGCTTATTTGTTTAAAGTTATACTCTTACCTGAGGTAGCGCAAGTACCGCAAGGTAGTGCTCTCGTATTTAAAAGCTGAAATTCGGAGCTGGCGTGGTAACATTCTACGCTTTGTGCTATTTACCCAATAATGCGCATAGTCCTTAATGAAAGACGATAATGGCGCTTTTCTGGGAGACAGTACATTTTATTTTGAATGGTAACAGTTGAAATATGGCTGTCGAAGCCAGGCATTATTAGCGTACAGTAGAGCTTGGTGTCTGTCTGTGCTTAGGGTACACGGTGCATTAAGGAGTCACTAGGATCCCAGCGCCCAGAAGAAAAGTGATGTCCCCAAGCCACCAAACTTTCCCACGCACTGATAGAGAAAAAACTTGAATTAGAATTAGCTGTGTTGTAGGAGCACGCGCAACCAGATACAGTATTTGCCACAGCACGGGATTACGTGCTGATTTTAGAACAATGCTCTTCTCATTGTTGTCGTAGGCTGTGGCCTACGCGTTCCGGATCTCGATCAGCTTTCGGCTGTGTTGTGCAAGCCGGGTGTAATGCCTTCCTGTTTTAGCAAGTGATCGCACGATTGTTTTTTCTTTGGACTCGTTAAGTTCCCCTTCGTTTACATTGGATTTATTATTTATGTAAGAAATATAAATTTTCAGTGATATAAAAGAGGTAGCAGGCTATTTGCGAAATCCGAAACAATGCTAATTTATGTCGTGGCAATATTCGTACCTTATCTTTTCTATAATAAGTCTCAAATTAATATTCTGTGATGAAAAATTGAAGGTAGGTGCTGCCAATTCAGTTTTTTCTGTATTGTGTATACCTACTTTGTAGCGTATATATCCTCCAGTATGTGTCACAACCTATGCTGTTTTAAATGATGAGCCAGAATTCTATTATGCAAACGCTTATGAGCTACCGGTTTTTGATTGAAAGTTTGCCTCGTAACTACGAATCTGCTTCATTGGTAGCTATGAAATTTACGAATTTGTGCTTGTTTGATGGCAGCTTACATAGTACGGTATTAGCTACATTGTCGGGCCATTTTATGAAAGCTATTGGAGCAAAAAGAATTCTACAGTATCAATTGTGGTGTTGAGCTATTCATTTTTTTATGTGAGATGCTTCGTAATGCGCCATTTTGGACGTCTGTAATGTATTATTTCAGTTGCCAGTAGTTCTCATGGGGAAAATGGATTCTGCTTTTGAATAGCTGCGGCACGTCAAGTTCGACAACTAAGCTGTCACCCTATCATACAGGTGTCCTTGCTTCGCCCACTTCCCTCCTGATGATCCTGTCCGAATTGCTCTATCTTATCTCGAACTTCTCGATTCCGAGAACTTAGGCACTTCCAGTAGAGTTTCAGGCGGTAATTGCGAACCGGTTATGCTTGAGATTGACAAAAATCGAAGATCATTTGAGGCTTGAAACCAATCTAAAATTGTGGTTCGAGCGCTCAGTATTGAAGTTTCGGACCTGCTAAAGCTAGTAGAACTAGATTGCTTCGATGGAAGTGTGTACTGTAACTCGATGTGAAACATACCCTGCGTTTGACCGTGGTGGCTTCTGTTGTAGGTAGTGCTAATGTCTCCTGCCCTTAGCAGCACCTATAGGCTCTCTGTGCTGCTGGTGGCCTGTCCAGTCTATGTCTCGCTATCACTACCAGTCCATATCACTTATGAGCTTTTCTTGCTAGGAATGGTAGACCTATGCTGTTAACAAAGTGTTGTTCTATCGGTAGCTTAGTACCTAAGTCGTTAGCCTAATGCACATGGATGAAGAAAGTTGGTAATATTGTCACTAAACTTCGTTGCCATGATTGCTTCGTTGGCTTCCACATTGTTATACCATCGAAAATAGTCATTTAAGCTTTAAGCTACCGCGTCAATTTTTATCTGAGAAAAGGTCACGCTTGTAGAATTTGAATTTTCTTTAAGTTAACCCTCCACTGTCACCAGCCGTTGTCATTGCGGGTGGCTGAGGCCCATGCAGTCTTTTTCATAATAATCTACTATTTTTTCTGATGTGTGCCGATACATTAAACACTAATATAAAATCAAGTTTCAGCAAGAGAATGGTAATGTGGAAGAAACTACACTAAGATTATACATTTTATTTGGAGCAGGCCTCTCACTCCTTTTGTTCATGCTAGGGTTAAATTATCCAAGTGTGAATATTTTGGTGATGCATTAGCATGACGTTGCAATACAGCTGAACCTCGAATTATGAGACAGTTAGGCAGAGGTTGTCTCTTAATGTAAAGTGTGCTAGTGGATTTTGGTGTTCTTCGAATGAGGCCCAGATTTTGTTATGCACGCCACCTGTCGTACGTGAGCGACACCTGTCGTTGTGTTGTACTCCGTGACCAGTGGGATAGCCAGCAGCAAGTTATCTCCGCAGTGTACATAACCGTGTGCAGCTTGTTCCTTCTTAGATCTGAACTAGAATTTTGCCAGTGCGTCTAGTACTTTCCGAGTATATATCTGACAACAGTTTGTTCATATTCCGATGGATTTGCAGAAGTTTCTTAACAGATATGATTGTAATACTCTTACATCTCCGTTCGTTTTTGTAGATGTGATGATGGCTAAGTCATTTACAGTATGACAGCTTAATTCTAGCCGTTTTCGAACTTAACAGTATATGATTTCAACAGAGCTGCAGTACTTTCCATGTCTTTTCATTTGCTTGGCTCCAGAGGTATGAGCAGTAATCATCTTTGGCAGTCAGTACCAGCTGTTTCTATCAAGTGAGCGATATGTCTGCTTCTCGTGACAAAAAATTCGATGCTTCATCCTCTCAATCAATCCATTTCTGCGATTACCTATATCTAAATTATCTATGTCCTCAAAAGTACTCGTAGCTTTATCTTGCATTGTACCTTTTTTGGTGTCTTGGAATCCTCTTGCTTTAATTTTTCTCCGTTACTGGTGTATTTGTTGATTCAAATATGAGTTGTTTCTCCTGTATCTTGACAGTCTAACATTATGTCTTTGATAATTTTATTGCAGAATGACCATCATTCCAACAGCACTACATAAATCTAGCTAGACGGTGCGTACGTCTGCCACTGACGGTGCTGCAGCTAAATTTTTCTTGCAAACGAATGAGGAATTCCAAATATTCATTGTTTTCAGATGCCCTTGATCATCTAGAGCAAGAGCATTACGCATGTAGCGCTGTGTCTTGTGGGACTCCACTGTTCCCCACATGTGGATGCTTTGTTACTGAAGCTTACTCCTTGAGTTCCATGTCAGAAAACCATCTCTCCACCAAACGTTTTTCGTGAAGCTTTAGTAGTAAAGTCATGTGGTCAATCTCATCTAATGCTTTAGCAAAATCTGCTATACTGTATCAGAATTGCTAGTTTACTAGTTAGTGACACGGATACCTAATATACTATTGCTTAACTATTGGATGAGTAGGCTACAGCCTGGGATTCTGAACTTTAATAGCAGACATTCCAGCCCATAGATCATGTATTGAGACGAGCAGGTAATGTTCGATGCTTTCAATATCTCGATATGTTTGACAATACAAAGACTTTGTTTGCCATACTCGTATCTTCCTTCGCTTTCAGGCTGACGGGGTTAGCAGCTGAGAGCTTCAACTGTGTCCTGTGTATCGGATAACTGTTATGCTGTGTCCGTAGAGGTGGCTTTTAGTTGTTGTGCTGGTGCGAAAGGTAATCAAAACGTTGCTTTGTGACTGTGAAATTTCAGCTCTTTCTTTGAGCACGTTTATCATTCAAGTAGTTAGATTGAGAGTAGTAATGGGCAGTATATGAAGGAATACTTTTGGATTGATAATTCAGTGCTGAAATCGATTTGAACTCCGTAATTCGTATTTAAATGTGTGGAGTATACCGTATTTAGTGCGAGTCACTGATAGGAAACATTGCAATGTATCGTTATAAAATTATTACTAACTTTATTACATAATTAAACGTTGACGAATGAGTACACGACACAATGCAATGACTGGTATGGAGCGCAAATGATGATACGAGGACTCTTCTTACAGGACTTTGATCCTCCTTTGCTATTAGATTTCCACTTCATTTACCCTGTGTGTGCCAGGCTGTGCTGCTCTGCTACAAAGGCCTTTGTTTGGTCTTAGAAATTCTGTATGACAAAGAACCTCTGTAGCAAAGTAACACAACTTGGTAGGTATAGCTAAGGACAGGCTCTGCGTCAAACATCCATTGTAAAGCAATCGATGAGGATCTTTGTGTGTGTACGTAATTTCATGGTCACAAATATTGCCTATGAAATATAAGTTGATTTGAGGCTGTCGATACGCTACGAATGATACTCTACCCATGATTAGTGATCCTAGTACCTCTGAATACTAATATTATCACAGGGTTACTTTCTCTCTAACTTGATCTAGCTTGTTCGTACTCTTAAGGCGTGTATAGTTTTAGTCAAAAATAAGTTTGATGAATGATGTAGTTTCTCTGTACTCAGTCATTGTTTTGAAATGAGACTTGGGCATGAGAAGCTTTGCTAAGGCATGTAGTAGTTACAACTCCAAGGTGGTTGATGCTGCACCTTCATCAGCCAAGATCCCTGCGCCGCAAGGCTGAGCGATTACGTTCGGCCGAGCAGTGTAGGGTTAGAAATGCTCCCGCCTTATTTCCTGCCAGACATGGTGCACCTGGCCGAGATTGTACTAAAAGAGCTCATCCGAGTTCGCCTCAACTTCTAAACTATATTATATAAAATTGGATCGCTGTTATATAGGTAGTCTTCGTTTCTGATACGGCGGGAAAACCCCCATTATAATAATAATTCATCAGCCAAGGATTCAGCTCGTGTCACAGTCAGTAACGGGTCACATACACAGCAGAGTTGCAGGCAGGAAGTGGCTGGATACTACAGTTGGTTAAAACTGACCGCTTTTTGTATAGAAGGGAGTCGCAGTCGATTATGGTGTAAGGAGTTGAAGTCTGAGACTGACTGGGCCGAGGAGCGGGAGTGGCGCTTGATCCACACGACTTCGCAACCCTGATCATCTGATGCTATGTAACCTCATTTATGTCATGTCGGGTTATGGTAGCCTAAACTGGGCTCTGATGACAACACGCCAGTATTGAAATTGTGTGTGACGGCCTCAGTTTCTGTGCGTCTTCTGTACTCTCTAGGGGCGTGAGATGGCTGCCGGTCGGATAGTTAGACGTACCTGTTGCTCGTTATCGGGAGTCGCCACACTTTATATGTGTTTCACGCTCATTAGATTGTCCCAGTTGGGCCGGTCTAATCGCCTTGCGGCACATAGCTATAAGATTTAGGGACTTGATGGGTAACCTGTAATCTCATGTAAACTTCCTTTTTCAGCCATTATACCGGAAAAGTGTTTCAATTTTAGCCAATTATTTTCACTATTGCTGTTATTGTACTTTTAATGTTGACTTTGTTTTACCAGCTCTACTGTTTCATTTATGTTTGTATATTTATTTGTTGATTAAAAGAAGGTACACCCAGGTTCTATATTCTCGGGTTATTCTAAAAGCTAATAGCGTATTTAGAATTTTTCTATTATTTAGCCAAGCTTTTGACCCTCTCAACTGAAAGTTGTTTTCAAATTTACAAGCTTCTGGTCTGAGTTATCGACAATTCTGTGAAATCTCATTGATTGTGAAGATACCTTTTCTATTAACTACATAATTCTAATGGTCAAGTACGGAAAAAGCGCGTTCAATTGTTGCCACCAGTGATGGGCTTCAACCTCTTCCCCAACAATTACTTCGGGAAAACGTTTCCTTTCCAAATGACTATTTCGATTTTGGTTAACAAGTTTTTTTACGAGTATGCTCCTCAACGACTGAAGGAAGACCATTCAGTCAGCACGTACCTTTATGTTAGTTTCTGCCGTTGAAGTGCTTATCAAGGAATATAGCCTAACAATAACGCTAATGGTGATCTGTATTATATATGATCACGAACTGTCGCTGTGCAAAGACTGGTTTTGTTTAGCAATACGAGTTGTGGTGAGCTTGTGGCTGCTTTCTCTGGTAATGATAATGTCGATGTTGTATTGTAGATGTCGTCCCGTTAGGCCTATTACATAACAAAACCATTTAATCAACGTCCTGAGCTATATGGAAAAAGATGTGTTGCGGATACTTTTGTGTCTCTGTTCACAGAGGCGGAGCACGCTCCGTATAATTCTTACGGCAAACCCGTCACACACACTGCCCAGTTATTTGGACATTGGTAATGATGCTACTACTACTACTACTGCAACAAAAATTTTCTTGTGCCCTTAATGTGCTTACGCTGTGTACTCCTTCTCTCAGGAGGCGTAGTATCCCTGCTAACAATCTGTGTCGCCGCAGCAGCTAAAACGGCAATTCAGCTTCTGCGCGCCGCCGCGGCCGCTCAAATGCTGCTAGGGATGTGGGCCATAGAGGTAGGTGCGCCTATGGTATGTTCGGGGAGTCGTGCGTCCCAGCGGAACCAATAGCTTACCCTAGCCTTTCCTAGGTCTTCAGGACGACTTTCTTTCGCTGGTAACTTTGCTACTTTTTATTTCATTCTCCTACTAAGGGTGCATTCTTCTTTTCTCTCTCATCTTTCCCGACTTGCTTTTGCCATGGGCGCTGATCCAGTGCGGGAACAACCTCGTGCAAAGGTTCCACTGTTTTTCTCGACGAGCTGTAATGTCCCGTGTGGCTTCTTTTCCTTGTAGTGAAAGATGGAGATTTAACCTATTCCTTGTACGAATAACAACAACCTCTACTGTCCCAACTCGTTATAATTTTTGATGGGGTACCATCATATCTAATGGGCTCAGTGAGAGTTGGAAGGGCTAATGGCACGTATGATTCATGTTACAACATTGGGCACATTGTTGACATGCTGCATAAAGAGTGTGTGCTTCCCATGTGCACATTTCTGTGGAACACGCTCATGTGCTGAGCCCAGTTACTGTTGCAGTATCTATCGGCTTCGTTAATTGGGAACACTCTAATGGGGGTGCGGTGGTTAGACATGGAGTTAATAATAATAGTTAGGGTCCGGGGCGCAGCCCCACTCACTGAAACGATTATATCTTCTGATGTATCTGTTTGTAGCTTCTCGCATAATGCATTATTTTTGTCTGACGCTATGACCTACCGCGTACAGTGGTATGTAGTTACTTTGACTTGAGAGTGTAATTTGTTTCTTGACCTCCCTTGTAACTTCATTTGCTGATACAGAATGCATGGTACCTTCCTTAACTTGCGAGTTTAATTCGTTTCATGACGGAAGTGGTCTAGCGGGACTTCGATTTTTTATGTTAATCCGTTCCAAAACTCCGGTCGTGAACTGAAATTGTCCCTAACCGAGTCAGTGCGGCAGGCACCTCACATTCTCGAGTTTTACTCGTTTCTGCTCTTCTTGGATAAATTGAGCTGTTCAGTAACTGTTTATGACACAAAGTACTACGTGTAAACCTAGTAAAAACATTGTGGACAAAGTTGGTCGTACATTGATTAGTACATAAGTACAGGCGGACGTAATACCAGCGTTGCTGGTTAAGTAAAGTGCTGTGCTAACTGCTAAGTAGCTCACTCGAAACGTGGATTTTAGCTGACATTGCGGAGCGGGGCGCAAGCGCGCTAATGTTCGGTACTCGTAAGTGAGGCCCCACGGTACTGTGTATTGACATTCCACAGTCATGTAACATGGGTATATTAATGCGATTTTCCTATGAATGCGAGGTAAAGGCTTCATGTTACATGTACTGGTGTTTTAGAGTTAAGAGTGTATTGTGTTATATTCGCACCCCAATGCCGTACTGGCTGCCTCTGCACATCATATGTTCGTCAATTTTTTCCTACTGCTCGCCGTTTGTTACAACTATGTATGATCCTTGCATGACTGAGCTGTTCTTCATTTGTACGAGCGGTTGTGAGGTAATTGGCTCGGAAGTGATGAGGTACATTTGAGGAGCGCCGATGTAAGTAGCTAATGGTCCAAAACTCTTAAAGGTGAAGACTGATTCTGTTCTAATTATATCCACAAGTTTCTCTCAATGGTTATTATCTCGTACCAATGTAGGCCGCCGAGAGGCAGTGCCGAAGAAAGTATTTTCAATTTTTGGTTATATAATGTCACAAAGTAGCAATTAGTTCAGTAAAGTAACATGGCATTTGCTGCGGAGTCCTATTTTGGATTCTCTTATTGCGTTTCGAAAACTCAACCGTAATTGCTATCTAACGAAGTCCTGAAACTTAATTCAATGTGGTCAACTCAACGCTCAGGATTGAATGTCAGACAAGAAGAATCTTTTCGAATTGGAATACCTCATTGCCAATTTGGGAATAAAACATGACCTTTGTTTCTCTCTTGTGTCTTTAACGCAGCTGTTAGAGTACGGGTTTCCGAACTGGGTGCATAAACCCCCAGGAGGTGCGTGATTTCACCCCGGGTACGGGCTTCGTGAGACGTTGCTTAACGTCACCAACGAGTACTTTTTCAATAAAGAATCTAACCTGTTGTTTCAGTAGCACACTGTGGCCTGTCAACTCTTCCCCATTGAAATGCATTTTTTGAGCACCAGTGTGTGAAAGTTATGTATAATGGTATTAAATGATTATACGTATATTATGAACTTCAACTAAGCTGAGGTTGTAGCTATCTGGACGCATTGAGTGCTCGTGGAAACCTCTTGACATCCACAGCAGCGTTGTGTAGGAAATAGCGTTGGGAACCGGATAAATTATGGCGTTGCTGCACCTGCATACGGCTAGGCACTAATGCGCTTTAGCTGCCTGGGTGGAACACAAGCCCGGTAAGCACCTATAGAAACTTATGCGTTACGCTACCCGAAAGTGTATGGGAAGGACTACCTACTTCTCACCCGTACCACCCATCAAGGGGCATAGGACGGGCCTTTGGCCATAGTGCAGGTTACGTTCATTCTAATGTAGATTCGCTCCCCAGGGGACTCCATACGTTACCTTAGAGTTATGCTGGCCTCCCGAAATTATTTGTTTCGTGCCCGCTCTGTTTTGTTCTTTTCTTTTTGTGTCCCGACTTGCTGTTCCTAAGCTTGTTGGCCCGTTGTGGAAACGCCCTCATCCACGAATGTGCTACATATTCGTTTGTTTTTTCTAACTACGACGCCGCTTACAGTGACCAGGGAGCCCTCACATTACTTCTGTATTTATTCTTACCCGTGTAGAAAAAAATGAAACGAAATAGGAGCTTGTTACACGTGCATATATCTATTACTCGAACGGCCGACAGGGGGGATGAATACATGCTTATTTTCAACAACCAATAGCATTTATAATATATGGTTTAATTAAACTGTCCATTAATGAAGTTGCCTTGAGAAACAAATGGAATTCGTACTAAGTCTTACCACTGTACTCTTATCTGACTCTAATTGTACCGGGATTCTCATTTCTCTTATTAGATCGTTAACAAGTGTCGAGGTCTTCCAGAGCGTGGGCGTCGCCAGCATGGCTACCAGACCACGGGTCTCAGTATACTGCACTGTACATTTGGACACCGTAAGTAAGGTAACTGGGCACATTGCCCGCCGCTCAAACCCCATAGCAATAACTTAACAGCCATTTCATTACGGCCTTGTTTCGACTTTGTTTGCGGAGCAGCGTAGTTGCGACGGTGTTGTGGTACTGATACGCGGAGTGCGTACAATTATGGTCAACGGCATTTGTGACAAAAATTCAACTGACAGCTAATGTTGTTGCTTTACAGGGTGTTCAAATTTTATTGTAACAATTTTTCTGCTCACATTTATTAAGTAGCCCTCAGGGGTGTATTCTGGCGGGCCCTTTCTCTGCCACAATATATTTGAGCATCATGCACCCAAGGGTTCCTAGTTCCTTTTCCGCAGATGTTGCAGCTTGCCGCAGTTCCTGCTGGCAAGGTTAGTTTTGTATAGTTAGGTAGGTTCTCTAAATTTCGTTTTCTGTCCCACGAGGTGGGCCGCCGATCGAGGTGACTTGACTTTTTCTGCGGGGCTTATACCTTCGCCCGTGCGGAGGGCCACGGAGGGACCATCAGCACGGGCGCTTCTGTCTTCTTCTCTTTTTGTCTTTCATCTCTTGCCGCCTGTGCACAACGTTGTGGTTACGGCTGTAAGTCGAGTAAATCATCTTAGATCGCTATTGGTCACCTTAGATTCGAAAATAGCGGGACAATACCAATGTAATAATAATTTATTAAGTAAATGGAATATGCAAATAAAACCAAAATAAATATGTTGTTCAGCTATTATTCTTTCCGAATGTCTATAATTTATACAGTATGCTATTCGTCGGCATCGACAACTTACTGCAAACGCATGGAAAACGCTTGGGAGAGCGTGGGACTTCGTTGCCCATTCCTTCAAGAGGATTGCCTTCAAAGCCTCTACTTTTTTATAGGAAGCTGAGACCTTGCTCTCCTAGAGAATATGGATCAAATGCTGACATCAAGCGTATTAAGGTCTGGAGATGAAGGAGGCCATTCTTCCTTGGAAATGAACTGTCGTGCATGCTTGCCAGCCGCTCTCGAGCCTCTTTTGCTCCGTGCCCGGGTGCAGAGTGCGTGAAAGATGTTTAGCATATATTTTAACTTACAATATATTAAGTAAAACTATGCATAAATAAAAAGGTTGTAACGATAATTATTGAACACCCTGTAGGTACTTGGTGCAAATTCATATAAGAATAATATGTGTTATGAGCTTGCGTGATGTGTATCCTATTGTGTGCTTAAGTGCGTTGTGGGTTTGCGCCATGTAAATTCATCTGAGGTATTAAGTGTATTGTAGATTTGCGTGATGTAAATCCATCTAAAGCCTGTTATTACAGTCCTGCTTACCGCCAGTTCCTCGAAGCGCCTGTGGTATAGACTTTGTCAGATTCATCACAAGCCACCTAACTGCGATGCACTCGTAAGGAAAACCTCGCACCATCTCTGTACAGCACAATACAGTAGTCGCTAGCAGGTTGTGATAACAGGTACGGGTAAGACAGATAAGCAATAATTGTTATTTTGGATTAAAATTAATAGCTGGCATCGTGCTCTGACGGACAGGGAGTCGTGTACATGCGAATTTATTGTTGACTTTGGAGCAGTGGTTGAAGAGATCAGCTTCAGTTTACTCCCTATGCCATCAGTTGCTGTTTTTGGTTGTAGTACACTGGGTGTCGGAAAATTACAACAGACATGCGTTTAATATCATTTTCGAGTGGCTGCAGCACTTATATAAACGGAATGCAATCGATAGTATCATTAACTTGGTGACATACCGACAGAAAATGCTCAAAATTCTTGCCGCTATCTCAAGTAACGGTACAGTTTTTATACCCGGGTGGTAGCCTCTGTACCATATATGAGGAGTGATTAGAGCTATATATTTTAGAAGCATACGTCTTCTAAAGAACTAAAATAGAAGCGTGATGTATTACTGAGGCGACAGCGTATCTGCTACGCATTCCATTTACGAACGATTAGCCAGCTTCTAGATGGCGTTACTGTTAATCTTTAAATCGGGTCATTTACTGGTTCTTTGCAATTCTCAGCTCCGTAGATAAGTTACTACCAACAAGGTACATTGAAGTGGAGAAAATAAGTTATTTTGAATGCCAATTCTCGCTTTATTAGAAGAAAAATTTGACTGCTCACAGAGCTTCTGGCGGTGTAGGTTGGCTCGACCCCAGTGACGGCACAGCGCCCCCCTGCCAGTTCTGCTTATTGCTGTCTGTCTTACCCTTGGTGTTATTGTGCCCTGGTCGTTAGTATGTCGATGCCCCTAGGATACTGGGGGCAAGTTGTATATCGGCCGGTGTTGACATTACTGGAGCCCCAGCAATCTATACTTCACGGGCCATTAAGTTTAATGTTGTTTCTCTTTAATTTGCTTTGCAAAATTGTTTAAAACATTTTCCTAGCAATTGTTTTTGTGTTAAGAATCTGCTAAGTTGCTAAAAATTACGAAAGACTTCTATGAAATTAATGTGAGTGTGCAATTGATATTTTGTGCTTTTATCAATACTGCGGCGACCACACTGAAGTGTAGAGCCAATTTCCGATGTATACCTATGCTGTAAAGAAAGACCTAATAAGACCAATACCGTACGACACGCAAGAGATTTTTTTTCCTGTATCAACAGGTGTCTTACAAATCTGGTACTTTATGATAATGGTATGTACAGTGCTATATACGACCTTTGATCTGCCATAATGTAACTGTATGTTGCTTTTGTTAATGAGGATGTGGCATTGCTATTGTACATCGCCCGTGGTAGAGAATGGCAGTGCAGCTCCCTAACGGTGGTATTTATGTGCAATAGTATCAGATAGTATCCATTGTATTGTTGTCTAATTTGGGAGCCACTGTTCCTTCAGACACCATGCCTCTACATTTGACCGTATTTATTATGTAAAAGTCTCTACTGGACTGAATAGAGAGACAGTCAATAGCACGCGGTCAAATGAATAAAAAACCTACTGTATTTTAGTGTTAAGCCATTGTTTGCTACATGATTCGCTTTCCTGCGTATCCGTCTAATTTGTGTAAGCACAACATTGATAGCCTGACTAACATTTAGTTCCGCGCGCGTGGCATCTCTGTGTTGTATTGTGATCTGTTGACTCGGTGGCAGCTCGTGGCTGCTGAAGTGGGGAGGCTGCACGGGTCCATGCTAGCGTATTTAAATTATTTTGTGAGCTACAGACTGGCTGGCTACTGCTGACTCGACGCTACTGCAGCCCGCGTAGTATCCGCTGGGATATACGGATTCCAGCGTGTCTTGTGTATCTATCCTTCCGCACCCAGGGCTGCCAGAGTATGGGTTTCCCTCTAAAATTCCACTGACAGCGGCATCAGCAGCGAAGTGATCATGGATATAGGAACAGTATGATGTGTAGGGTCCAAACAGGCCCTCTAGGACTTAAGCCGTTAAGTACCGAAGAAAACTTCCTTGCCATAGGAATGGCAGTATTTTTAAGCGTTTGAAAGAGGCCCGCTGGTTATTAAGGGTTAAATATATTCTCTTGTATGCGGCAGCGGGTCCACTGAGGTGGGTAGCGGACTGGGAGGTCCACATGTACGTCGGTTCCAGTTCGTGAAAGACTTGCAAACATCCCCGCATGGAACTGGATAGCCCCCTCCCGGCAGTAACCATGAGCCGCTACTGGTACTGTGTGCTGTGGTTGATGCGTCAGAACTGGAGCGTCTGTACTCTGTAGGGACCGTGACGCGATGTTGCCTGAAATTCTCTACCTGCAGCTGTGGTCGTACGGCAATGAAGCGTCGCTTTACCTGCAGTACGCTACAGGTATTTTGTTAAGCTTGAGTTTCTATGGTGACAGTGATGTGCTGTTATCTGAGACGTTCTGCTGCGCCTGAAGTGCAGTTTGGCGGCCGTGTCCTCCTACTCATGCCACTGGATGTCCGTTAGACGTCACAAAATATAATGTTGATTT
Organism: Parhyale hawaiensis; assembly: GCA_001587735.2. Taxonomy (NCBI): domain Eukaryota; kingdom Metazoa; phylum Arthropoda; class Malacostraca; order Amphipoda; family Hyalidae; genus Parhyale; species Parhyale hawaiensis. The sequence goes on along the minus strand of LQNS02000211.1, from coordinate 2,158,722 downwards.
TCTGGGCTTAGTCCGTTGCGCTATTATGCCACTGGACGTCTTTTTGACGTCACTTAGAGCACTGACGTACTCGGCTCGGCTGACTGTGTGCAATGCCCTACATGCCTCCGCGGCGGCGAAGTATTGTCTTTAATTAATGCCAGTAGAATTGCGCACGGCAACTGTACTTGTGTGTCAGTTTTGGTGAAGTACATGGAGGTAATGCACCGCATGGGCCCTTCTATGTTTAACTTTTTAAACTACCTAAATTAGTGCTATATAATTATTTTTAAGTAACTTTCGTTGTGATTACTTCGGTTTATTCCTTAGTACATACATTACTTCAATAGCTTATGTTGAATTGCGTTATGCTTACTATGTAAATTATCACCATATTTAATAATAATTTGCACTGTACTCATCATAGCCGTAACTATACATACTTATTCAACGTATCACTTCACATAGTTTTGGCCTGTATTTCAGCTTAGTTTCTGTAGCTATCAATCACTGACCATATCATATTGTTAAGAGAAACTTTATCATCTTCAGGTTAATCTCTTGCTTAGCAGGAAACTGAACACCAGACCACAAATGTATTCCTATAGTTCTTTGCTCTCTTCTTTATCGTCTTTCCTGGCTTAAAATATACCGTAGATGCTAAACTACTAGACAACCTCTAAATTCTCACTATAACAATTGGTCAAACATACCAGTAAATCTACTGAGTAGCTTACCGGTGTGGGTGGGCAGTGAACTTGGGGGCAACTGGAACCCCGGGGCTCTGCCCTTCTGTCCTTAACAGAGCTTACACTTTGTGTATCGTGAAGGACTTAGTTGCTTTGCAACGTAAGATGAATTTGTCCTGCATAACTAATTTTACCCCTTAATACCAGATGGTGCTTTGTATCACCACTGCACAGTTGACCCGCGTAGTCTGGCGTACTTGTGTTTGTTAAACATGTCGTGTCTTCGGTGCTAGTTGGGCGAGTGATCCTGTAGTGCCAGCTATCATTGGTATAGGTACAACACCAGTTGTAATAGGTACAACGGTACTATAGTGAAACCTGCGTAAGCAGTCCTTTAGGGGCTGGGCTGAATGGAACGCAGCAGTGCCAAATCTAATCGATTAACTAATGTACTTTGAGTATTTGAATATAAACATAATTTTATCGATTGAGACAAGTTATGCCTCGCGCGTGAGATTTTGCCAAATTGCTTTGCGTTCTTAGCCACGTCCGTCGGACTCCTTACGCTGGTTTGACGATAGATGGAAATAGTCGGAAAATTTTGGAACCATCGCAGGAATGGGCTTGCTATTCCTATGTGCGGTGGGCCACTCTGCGTGTGTCCCCGGTTGCCTTGACTTGGGACCGCACTTGTCCGTCCCATCTTCCCACCAAACTTCCCCCCTCCCTCCCCCTTTCCCATGAAACCCGGTGCTGTGGCTGGGAGGAGTTTCAGGCGTCTGTTATTCCCACGCACGCTGCCGTCGAGAATGATCGAATCTCTTTAACTTTATCTTGTACGAAACTTAAGTCTTAGGCTTATGCATTGAAGTGGCGCATCGGCAGCTCAGGATTGTCATTTCACCCGAGTAAGTACTTAGTCGTGTAGCTTATCCAATCACAGCTCCTGCATCGAAGACGCTATTTAACGAACACATACAAGGATTATAATTAAATCGGGTAACCGTCAAAGGTGTTGCGTTCTTCTGTAAGACAAATCGCTTTAATAACCGCACGAACTTCCTGAGTTACCTGTTAGTAGTCACCTGTACAGTTGGCATTAGGAAGGGGAGAAACACTCTCTATTTGTGGTCTGGTGTATATTTTCCCGTTGCAACCTTAGATAATCGTGCAGGTGTTCAATGCTTAACGTTTATAAGCTCCCCAACCTTATATATGTGTGTAGATCTAATCCTAATTAGATTAAGAATTCCAATTGAACTTGTGTGCTTTAGTCACGAGTTAAGCAGAAAATTAAGAGCAAATCATAGGGTTTTGACAGTCATGTAGAAGTGGAAATATGTCCGAAAATTTTCGATTCAAACTGCAACCGAATATGTCATAGAATCTCTTCAAAAATATTCGAATTAAAATCGTTTACGAACTTGATTGATTTTTGTTTCTATCAAAATGTTTCGATTTTAATTTTTAATTGATTATCATACCGTATGATATCGAGTAGAATATTTTATTTTGGCTCTGTTCTTTGCTTTTAAATTTCCATTGGCTGCACGTCCCGTCGGCCCATCTGTGCTCAGTATATACTCTGAGGATTACTGTTCATTAGGTTGAGGATCACTCCAGCCCAGTTTACGCGATGCAACTTGAGTTGTGCAACGCGCTGCTTTCCTCACGTCTCTTTTTCTGGGCGAAAGATTTCCCCACTCAGTGATGTCCCATTTGTCTGGTTCAGGCTAACAAGCGTAACGACAGTCCAACAATATTTGACTCTCAGATACTTCAACTAAACATGTGGTTTGAATTTCAATAGGTAATCTGCAAATCGAAGAATGAAATGGAGGAAACCGTATCTCGAAATTCTAGACCTGAGAGTCAAATCCTATGAAACTGGGAGAAACAAATCCTACGTTACCATATTGAACGAAAAAGTTGCATCGTCTAAACGGGTCTTGAGCAAGAGGGTGCTTATTTATAGCAATCGGTTGCATTGAAGTGACTCTTTGCCCATCAGGCTCATCGTTTATGCAGCGTAGAATGAGGGCAGCTGAGAACGTGTTAGGTGATTATGGACATCGATGAATGGAGGGCGATGATTAAAATGATTGGTGAAATTGGTTTTGTCGGACCGAGCACCACTTCTGGAATCGCTTGCTGAGTGCGGTACCTAGTGGACCCCCTCATCCCACCCTGGAAGTGCGTTACGTGATGTCAACCTCGCTAGCGCCCATGGGGCCATTGGGCCACGGTTTAAAAGCTGCTGTTACATGATTAAACAAATACTGTTGTAATTGTAGCTCCTAACCCTTTTATAGAATGTGCTCTCTTTTTTATTTAACGCTTCGGTGCCACTGTGTCAAGTTTTTCATAATTTGTTATTGAAAATATGTCCTTTCTGGCAACAAATATTAAAAAAGGAACTAAAAATGGTAACGCTCTCTGCCGCTAAATTTTGCTATTTGACAAGCTATCTGTGGGAACAGTGGATCACAGGATCTCAGCTTTTTCGTTCGAGCATCAATTGATGATCTGTACGTTCTCAGGTGCCCCTATCGACGTCTTACCTTAGGTATAGAGGTTACCAGGAAGTATACATTGGTACAAATATATTTGCTCTAGTGACACATTTGCAAAGGCTGATACTAACTCCTCGTTTGAAGTTTGTCTGTCCATTTTGACTGAAATACTCAACTTGAATTAATTTTGCATTCGGTCCGCGTGTGGTACTATTCCATAGATCTACCTACAAAGTGACTGTGTACTTCCTTCAGTTTCAGCATTAGAGCCTTCGTCTCCATACTTACCTGGAATGTTGTCGTCTTCTGTCAGTTAGTCATTCTTTGTAAATAAATATTTTGTGTTTATTTTTTGATGAAGAGAAGCTTTAAGAAAATTCGCAGTTATTGACCTTTTTCTCCAGCCTTCATCTTATGCCATGGCGAATTTGATTAATTCACGTGGATTGGGATATTCTAATCCTCTTGTCGCTTGTGGGTTTTCAATTCGCCGCCTTGGATCAAGTGGTTTGGGCAAGAATCCGACTGACTTCGATCAAATTCTCTTAGAGGGATATAGAATGGGCCATAGGGTTAGGTGAGTTTAGGTTCGCCCGTCCTAAGTCTAGCTGATGGCTAAGGTAACCAACATGATCCCCCTGAGCGCGCTGCTTCCCAAACATAGGATTATTATTATTATGTTGCAATAGCGAGACAATACCAACATAATAATAATAATCCTATGTTATGGGGAGCAGCGCCCTCAGGGGGATCATGTAGGTTAATTTAGCTATCAGCTAGGCCCTCGGGATGTCGGTCTTTCGTGTCCTCTTTGCTTCCTTCCGATTTTATACTCCTACGGATCTTACTTTCCTCTGTTCTTCCTCTTCTTTCCCGATTCGTTGTGCCCATGCGCGTTGATTCTGCGTGGGAACACCTCTGTGCATGGGTTACACGTGCCTATCGATATTCCAGATGTTCTTTCTCTCTTGCTGTATGATATCGCCTTGTTGTTGAAGCGGAGGCTTAGCTACTGAGTCTGCAGTGGTCATACACTGAATCTAATAGTAATAAAACTTACTCTGCTGGATATAATAATAAAATTTAATAATGGATTAAATTCAGAAGTTAAAGCTAAGTGGATTACCTTGAAATGAATAGCATAACGTGAGCAAACAGAATACTGATGAGCACCTTATCTGCTGCCGAACCTTCCGCCAGAGCGAAACAAGCGGATGGTCGCCAGCTGTCTTACCTTTGAGACTGGGCCTGATAGGACCATAATTATATGATGTAACCCATATACTGTATAACACTTGGTAGGTGCTAAGGTTGCAGCGTCAGATGGGCGAAGCCTGACTCTGATTGGCTCCGACTCCGTGGTATCCAGTATCCAAAAAATGTCCAACTCCTAGAGACTCCGACTCTGGAACCCTGGTATGCGGCGCGTTTTACCCGGTTATTGAAATCTAACAGTCATGTGTTGCCTGTTGCGTACTGCCTATATATTTGAACTTGTGTAGATTTTGTCTCTGAGCTCGTCAGGTTGTGTCACATACCTACGAGAAGTCCTCCAGAATCCTGGGCTTAGCAGTTGTAGCGAATATGCCCTCAAGGAAGATGCAAAAGCAAAAGTTTGCATTGCAGGGAAATTCTGCGCTCCCTGGGGTTCCTGAGCAGTATACATATATATATATCACCTCACGTTGTGTACTATTCCCGTAGTTACCTCCTCCTTAAAGGATATGTTTTTGTCGAGTTTGTTTGTCTGTGATCAAGGTAACTCAAAAAGTTATGGGGAATCTTTATAAAACTTGTAGAAATACTTAGAAATGTTAAAAAGCTCAAATGACCATTTTTTGTTGATGATTGGTCCTTCAGTTTGCTTGTTTGTCAGAACATATACAGTATTACTAAAAAAAAGTAAGGATGGATCTCCAAGAAAATTACAGAAACTTTTACTGTTGAGAGCAGGATTGGAAAAACCCAGGGTTTTTAAAAAAGCCCTGTAGGTAGTGGGTTTTTGGGGTTTTATTTTTTTATTTATTTTTTTTTTCATGGGGAACCGTTTCCAATGATGAAAATAATGTTTTTCATTGTTCTGCACCGATTTAACTTTTGAAAGAGCTTATTCCTCCAAGAACTCATTGATAATCAAATGCTGGTAACAATTTATGATATAAAATATTAGAAGGCTATCTCAAATGGGGGACAGTTCATGATCGACTAATGTTAATGTATAGTTCATCATTCATATTGACCAGTTTTCTTCATATTTCTTTGTCTTGCCTGATGTAAAACACAAAATAAGTGCAAAAAATCAATAACAAGTTCAAACATTTTGTAGAGAGCTCAAGCTCTAGCAGAAACTTCAGAAAAATTATACAGCCAACGGAAGCCATTTGGAATATACCGGTACAGGGTGTCAGTTAAAGCTGTCAGGATGAGCTTAGAGAGAATCATATGGCAGCTCCAGATAGCTATTGCTATTAGGTACACTTCAGCCTATATAGTTATTGCTTTTTACTTGTGCCCCACAGCAAGTTTATTTCAGTACCATAGTAAGTTTACTTCCATCTTAATAAGTAGGCACTGCTGGCTCGACTGTATATACAGTAAATATTTTGAAATCCAAAGAAGTTGCAAGTGTTTTGCTTCTCAAGGTATCAAATTGGACTACATATTAATCACCCACATACAAAAAGAGAAAGGTGATTGTCACCAGTGAGTGAAGTGAGAGAGGTGACAATGTTGTCGTTCTAAGTGTACCGTAGCTATGCATATTTGTTTGCATAAGTGTATAATTGTAATTGTATACATATTTTTCTGCCCAATAATTGCTAGAAAGAATTTAACTATCACCACAATCTCTTGTAGGTGGTCAGGTGGGTTGACCTGGATGTGAAAAATGCCAAAACTGCTGACTCATAACTTTCAAACTCCCCACTGAGTAAGGTTTCTTCCAACAAGGCGTTCTTGTTCACTCTACTCTTAAAATTACTGCTACCTTATCCTGTGTAATACCCTCCTACATAGTAGCTCCGATGGTTGATACTTTCAGCACTTCTAAGCCTAAATAATCATCCACAATATTCAGAGGGAATACTTGCAGTTCATTTTTAACACTATGCCATTATAAGTTTAGTTTGTATAGATTTAAGTACCTAATTAGCTATGTGGTTACAAGAATGCCAAAAAGTAATTGCAAAGACAGCCTTTCATGCAGTCATTTCATTAGCTATTAGGCAGCCAAAACCACCATAAAAATTGATTCATTGTAGCGGCCCATTCAGCCTTTTCCTAGTCATCTCAATCTTAGGCAGACAAAACTGCCACTGAACCGATTTCCTCCCCCCCCCCCCCAAAAAAAAAAAAAAAANTAACGTTCGACTGTGTTTTAAATCGTTAGTTAGCCACATTTTAACGTGCGCTTGGCATCATTGAACAAATAAACTTGTTCGAACATCTCCCGTTTTGTGTTTTTTGCCTATTTAGATTTAGGTCCCCCCTTCTTCCTCCCCCCCCCCCCCCCCCCCCCCCAAAAAAAAAAAAAACATTGAAGCAGTTTAAGCCTACTGCACTCGAGAGTGAATGACAAAACACTTCACATTCTTGGAACTTTAGTCTCATTGACCATCACTGAATTGAAATTGTTAAACATTTGTTTTAAATGTATGTACGTACTTCACATGAACCTAACTTGCTCAGAAAAAAGCTACGGAATCTATGCAAGCAGTAGCTATTTGCTATGATGAAAAGAGAACATTTTTTGGGCAGTGCAACGCTTGGCAAGCCAAGTCGTGTCTGTGGCAATGCTATCAAAAGAGTAGGGTGAAAAATTAGCTATGCTATTTAGGCTCTTGACCAGCAAGCTCAAGAAGGTTGAAAAAAAAAGCAATCTGCTACCCTAGACGAAGTTAAAATGAGCAGTGGTTCGTCTTTTAACGCATAAAATGTAATCATGAACTAGTATTCGGTCTGTGGCTACAATTACATTTGTTGAAGCTTCAGTTGGCAAACTTGTAATAAACCATGATAATTACCTAGGTTACTAATGATGCAATCAGGCTGTCCGCCAATAATATGCTTTGATAGTTGTAGTTCTAACTAATAAATACATTTCTTTAATTAGTTTGAACTTTGATGTTATCAGTTTTTTTTATAATTTTTGAGCTAATTTGGCCCACCAGTTCATTTTACAGAGGACATCTGAACATATTTTTGAAGTGTACAAGCAAGTATTATGCCATATATGATTTAGTAGTGTATTGTTAAGTGTATTTAAACCATTATTCACTGCTATCCAGCTTTTATTTGCTCAAAAAATGCTTTTTTAAAAAACACTACCGACTGCTTTTTTAGCTAAAAAAAGGTGTTTTTTTTTCACGTGGATTTTTTTAATGCCAACCCTAGTTAAGAGGCACAAATGACCGAATATTGGTGATGATAAAAAGGAAATTCTAGTTTCAGGACCAATTTCAGTTTTTCTGTAATTTTTCCTCGTTTTGCGGAGGTGTGCGCTCTCAGTGCGCCAGTACTGGCCTTTCATTCATCGATAGCCTATAATCACAGGCTTAGTCTGTATCGTTATGATCTCCACTGCAAGCAGAAATTATCTCTTCATGCATTTCCTCTACAGATGGTGCAACCGATGGATCCTGTGTCATCTAAGCTAAGGCCGGGGCCCCACTGACACAACATGCGATGCAATGCGAATTTTACGGGGACGTGATGCCTGGGAGCGATAGTGTGTCGCTCGGTCTGGATGACGTCAGTAGGGGACAGCGATACTACTTGCCGAGGAAACTGATTTAACCACTAACATTTTAATCAATTTTTATGACGTACACAAAGTTGTCGGACAACGACGCTACAGCACATGCGGACGAGTGGAAGAGTGAACGCGTTCAACAGACTAACGTGTGGACACGCCTGTTTCTTGCCTACGGACGCGTTCCCTGAAGTTCGTATGCTCTCTTTTGTTCACAAGTGCGTGTGAGCGCGACTGACTGATGGCTGTCGTACTTGCGTGGGTCTAGTCAATAGTACTTATTGCCCCTCGGGGGGGGGGGGGCATAGGATGAGCCATAGGGCTAAGTTAATTTACATTCGCCTATCGTGTGTTATGGGGAGCAGCGTCCCCAAGGGGACCTTTTAGGTTACCTTAGCCATTAGCTAGACCTTCGGGACGTCTTTTCTTTCGTGCCCACTTTGCTTCCTTCCGAATTCACTCTCCTACTGATGTTACTTTCATCTGTTCTTCTCTTTCCCGACTTGCTGTTCCCATGCGCGTTGATCTTGTATGGGAACACCATCGTGCTTGGATTCCACGTGTCTATCATTATACCATAATAATTATCTGCTTGTTCCTCCCTTCGTTCTCTCGTACCTTAGTACGACCGTTACGCTCTTTGTTTCAGATAGGAGAAATTTCTTGCATAATATATCTCACTGAAGAACATCACTTTTGTTCTGTTGAATTTTCACAAGTCCCAGCCAGTTTATCAGAATAAATAGAGCACTCTGAAAGCCCATACCTCTGCCAAGCGAGGCAACGATAACGAAAATTTCAAATTTGCTCTGAAACCATGATTTTCTTTTTATCAACTACAAAATTTAACCAGGTGTGCCTTTTGGTGGTAATAATAGCTTGCGCAATTTTCTTTAATATCCGTTCGTCACTTTTTGAGTTATGTTGCTAACAATCATTATGACAGACATGAGTCAAACATACAAACAAACGAACTGATCTGCACCAAAATAGAATCATTTAAGTCTTTTAACATTATTAACAACTCCCATAAATTTTATAAAGATCCATTCATTTTTTTCTTTAGTCATTGTGCTAACAAGCATGAAATAAAAACGGTGACAAACGAACGAACGGTTCATTACAAAAACTTGGTAATTCACTCTTCGTGATATAGCAAACAACTCATTTAAATTTCATAAAAATCCGTCCTTAACTTATTGAGTTATGGCATTGAGAAAAATAAGACTAACAAACGGATGGACGGATCTTCACCGAAAGTTGATCTTCTGCTCCTCCTAACATACCTAACAATTACTGTAAATTTTGTCAAAATCGCTCCATAACTTTTTGAGTTATCTTCATGACAGACAGACATACAAACAAACAGACGGACAAACCCGACGAAAACATAACCTCCTTGGCGGAGGTAATAATCCTCTGTTTCTGTATTCTGCAGATTCATACGCCATATGAATTATATTCATCCTGCAACGAGTGTTTTTCTGTAAAAAAAAAACGTGCTCGATAAGATGTCAGACGAGCGCACCGTGGAACACAGTTCCGTCTGCTATGACAGCAACGGGCAAATCCCTGAGTACATCTGTGTCGAGTATCCCGGCAATGTTGTCAATGTAGACAACATGATCCAGACGCTGGGTGGTATGGATAGAATTTCTCAGGTGAGTTACTGGAAATAACCCTGGAAGGTTTTGCTTTTTTTTACAGTTCAGTATAAAAACGGCCTACACGTTCTTCGTTACCTCGTATATTGGCTATTTGAAAAGTAGGTTTATTACACGCAGATACATTTGATATACATTAGAAACATCATTTGGTACTAGACTAAGTTACACTTTTACAATGATATACCTATTTGCGTATCCAGTGGAAATTAAGCATAACTTTTTGGAATGCTTGTATGCAATAGTAAAATAATGTAGCGATAATGCAAGTTCACGATACCTACTTGCCGAAGCCGCTCGAAGAACTTACGGGACATTAAATGTTTTTTTTTTTTGCTGTTATCAAATGAACTAAATACTTTTTGCCGGCAATAACCGTAGTACAAACGGTGTGTTAGTTGGTAGAAAAAGCCTCTCTGTGTAGATAATGTACTGTGCATGCATGGAGCGTTCTATTTCTCATACTAAATAACTTTTACTCTCTACTGGGTATATCGCCATTATTTCATGTGCAATACAAACTGCGTGAAATGACTATCCTCTGGTGTGTTTTACCGTTTTCAGTAGTATTTTTCGTCTAAGTTTAAATGGGTCTTCTATTCGCCAAATTTTGTTGTAACTCTAAATTTTAGCTTTGAAGGTCATGCTTGACGTCTGTTAAACGACTTCCACTGAATGAAGTTGCAGTTGCAATACGAGTGATCTGCTGCACAATACAGGCACAGCTACTGAGGGCAAGTAAATCTTTTTCGTTTTAGTACAGCTGGCAGCTGCGTACTGTAGCTACTGAAGGGCTAGCAAGCCTTGTTATGACTACTTAAAGTGATACCTTGTGCCAATAGCAGAAGCGCTCCCTTTCACCGGCGGGAATGCGTTCCAGTTTGGGGACCCCTCGTAGTTGCCACAAGGCGGCCCTTATAGGTTAGTTTGGTTCCCCCATCCTATGTACCGGTGTGCATTGGCCCCAGAAAGACCTGAAGGATACCTTAGCCTCTAATAGGTCTTCGAGACGTCTGTCTTTCGTGCCCACTTTGCTTCTTTTCGTTTTCATACTTCTACTGATGTTACTTTCCTCTTCGCCCTCAGGGGCATATTGTGGCGGGCCCTGTCCCTGCAACAATATTAGATTACATTAGATTAGATAGGCGGCAGTAGACGAACCTGGAGGCCCATTCCCTAAGAGACCCCGGAACTTACGCCCCGGCCCTCTATGAGCTATTGCCATTGTTAGTAGGATGTAGAACACTGGGGAAACGATACGAGAAAAAATGGAGGACGAAAGAAAAAGAAAGGGGAGCAGAATCTCAGCCAAAGAGATGATCATGAATGCACGCAAGCATGACCGATAGCTACTGATATGCGGAGCTTAAAAATATAGATGGAGCGGAAGTGAGAAGAGGTTTGGCCATCACGCTCCCAAGGGTCCCGTGTGCGTTCTCCGCAGGGGATGTAGCATCTGGCCGCAGTTCCTGCTGAGAAGGTTAGTTTTGTAGAGTTAGGTTCTCTACGATATATTTCCCCTTCTGTTCCGCGAGGTGGGCCGCCGAATGGTGGTAAGCGACCCCTCCCTTAGGACTCCTATCTGCTACCGTGTGGGGGCCACGGAAGGGACCCCCCGCACGAGTATTGGCTTTCTTCTGTCTTCTTCCCTTTTCATTTTTCGTCTCCTTCTCTGCGCCGCACGGCTGAGCGATTTCGTTCGACCGAGCCGTGTGGAGTTTGAGATGCTCGCGCCTTATTTCCTGCCAGACATGGTGTACCTGACCAAGATTGTTTTGATAAAACTCATCTGAGTTCGACTAACCTTCTAAACTATATCATACAAAGTTGGATCGCTGTTATATAGTTTTTGTATCTAATACGGCGGGAAAACCTACAATATAATAATTCTTTCTTCTTCTTTCCCGACTTGCTGTTCTCAAGCGCGTTGATCCTGTGTAGGAACACCTTCTTGTATGGGTTCCACGATTCTGTCAACATACCGTGCTATATGTCCCTTCTTTCTTCCTCTGTGAGGTCGCCTTTGTTGTCGAAACAAAGGCTTAAACTATTCAATGTGTAAATAATCTCACTTTCCGGTCACCCAATTTACCTTATTTTTGGCAGGTTTACAGCGATGCCAACCGGCGTCTTGAGCTCCGATTCCGGCCAAGCGATATGTACTGCAAGCCCACTTGTGCTGCCCGCACCAACGCCACCTCCCTGCTTGTGCGCGTCACTCGCCGAGGTACCGGGGTACCTGCTGGCTCATTCTGTCTTCTGGCGGTGCACACGGTAGTCAAGTGAACAAGCTTCCTCAGCTTCCCGTGTGAATGCGTAGCCGTGTCTGTAGCACGTGTGCGCAAAGGTCTCTCCGTTTAAATTCGCTCCAAACTGCAATGGAAAAGATTTCCGAAAATTAACTTATGTGCAGAGCAAACTGACGTGATGGCCAATATTTTAGAAATTTCTTCGGTAGACAAACAGCTGTGTTGACGAGAGCTCAACAAAACAGTCTGGCGATAAGCTGAGGAAACTTGTTCTCCTGATTACCGTATGGGCCAGGCTTTATGCTGTATTAGCCTATATCTCATGCTCTGATAAAAGTGATGAGAAATAGTGACCCCCTCGGCTTGATTATTCAGCACTGCTACTGTATTTTTTTCCGCCGGCACAAGGTTATGGCGGATTGGTTTATGCACAGTGCTGTTCTCAGTGTTGCTTCTACTGTATTGCCAAATGTATCCAATTGAACTGGACGTTTTCCATAAAGTGGCTCTCAGTATATGTATTGGCCTTGACTGTTTTTTTATCCCAGTGTTGCGAGCTAAATTAAATGTACCGTAGAATAGGGTAATTGAGATCATGTGGGGCAATTGAGATATAGTGGGGGTAACTGAGATCACTGATTATTGTGGCCTTGTTAGAGTAGGCCTACTTACACAATCTATAGGCTTGTGGTAGGTATCTGCCAGGATTTGACATTTAAAAAATGTGTTCTGATTTGTGTAAGTACTCTAACAAGGCCACAATAATCATTGATCTCAATTACCCCCACTATATCTCATTTGCCCCACTTGATCTCAACTGCCCCATTCTACGGTAACTGCTTCTCCCTGTGGTATCTTGAGCTATCATGACCTCATTGATCGTTACGTTTTCTTCGGTAGATGGTACTGCGTAGAAAAACATTTCACTGGTATTGAAGCACCTGTTTCGGGTTTCTCATACCTATGTCTGTAAGTCCATTAGCTGTTGATAATGAGGTTGCTAGTTGGTTACAAAAAGAGCGTTCGTTATTGTGCTTAGGATGGTAATACTGATACTGAAATCCGACAGAGGCAGTGGAGCTTGTTTTTTACTCGCAAAAGCTTGCAAGAACTTAGTGAAGGATACTCTGGCGTGTTTCACACCCACGTAGCAGCAAATTAGCGTGCTGAATTGATGGCACTGGATGTTGTTGGTTCGGGTGGTACCTACCAAGACAGGTGAGCGAGCTTTGTGGCGCTTGGTGGGCCGAGTCAGCTGTTGATAGGTATGTACAGTAACTGTTGGGGCACTTACCTGTCCCAGAAATGGGGGTGGGGGGAGGGTCGTTCCATAAGAACGTTCTGTCGCTGGCGTCATAATTTGACGACCCGTGGTTGGCTACAGCCGTACACGCCTCTGGGGCTGATTGGCCTATATCCGCTGCACGAATCAATGCGTGTGGGTTTCCTAGTAGGAGGTGCGGT
>LQNS02000211.1:2045126-2059484 GCA_001587735.2 Parhyale hawaiensis | reverse complement strand
GACTTTCATTGACGTCCGGAACATTACCCCATTTACTCGGACAAAAAGTCCGAGGCTCGGAAAATGAAAAAAAGTCCGGGAATCTGGGGTTTCCGGGTAAGTGGGGTCCGAGTAAACGGGGTTCGACTGTATTACTAAATTTTATGGTAACATTTTCTGAAAAAGTTTCATACTAGGCTGGATTTGGTTATTTTTAATAATTACAGAATAGTATTTAGTAACTAATAGATAGCTACTTGGTGATAAATATATATAAGAGGTCATTATTACCAGAACATTCAAGTTATAGACTAGTAAACAAAAATTTTCCATTCTAAGCGTTTTTCTTCAATTCTGCAATAATAACTAAAATATTTCATTATTCTAAACAAAACATGTTGACTAAAAACTTTCAGTTATTTTCCCTCATGTGTCTCTGTGTGTATGGTGCCAAGCCCGAATTTTGCCAAAACTTCAGCTGTAGTAATTATAACATGACTCTGCTCTCATATTTTTTATTTCCTGATTTGCTGCTCTCATGTTCATTGATGTGTATGAGCACCCTCGATTATGAGTTTCACTTTTTTTTACATAGGTTAACTTTTTTCCTTTTTGGGAGGTGATATCATCCCTTACTGGCCAGTACATCATCCTGAAAATTTCTAATAGAATAATGCTAGCAACGTAGCGGAAACGATTCTAGAGCATCTGATTGAAGTTCAAGACAATTTAGGCTATTGAGATTAACTTATCTTCTTCTGGACGTGCCCACCTATTGCAAGAAACAATTTTTTCACGTTCAGACTTGCTAACTGGATTCTATTATGCCGCTGGAAGTCGGCCAATCAAACACCTCTGATGTATGTCTAGAAGTCACAAAACCTAAGCATTTACTAGGACTCTAATAAACAGGAAGTCGGGGAAATGGAAATGAATAGCAGAACAAAGATCATACAGTACCTTGTCTCGAGGTGATCAGCCGATAGTCTAATGAATGTGTTTGTGAGTTTCGACCAGCGAAGTGATATCAGAAAACGCTAAATTCACGCAGTTACACAGAAATTGCTTAGAACTTGGGAATATTTCTGACAGAAACTTGCAGGGCAACAGCGCGGAATTTGTAAACAAACCCTTCATAGGATCAAAGTCCTTGTTACATTTATACTTTAGCTATAGGGTAAGATGTCTAGTACCCGTCCACCATGCTAGTAGCCATCCACTTGGCACTAAGAAAATTCCTGTGAGAAAACTAGCAGTGATAGAAAGCCGTACCGGTACATAGGTTTAAACTGTAGGCTAAGTAGTGCCGCACCATCCCTGAAAATGATGGGCGAAAAAAAAAAACTATTTAAAAATTGTGGTGGTTTTCCCCCCTTTTTTTCTTGTTTTTAGTGAAAAATGTGAAAACCACCACCATTTTGTATTTTGTTTTTTTGCCCGCCATATTCAGTCATGGTGCGGTACTACTTAGCCTACAGTTTAAGCCTACCTACGGCTTTCTAGCACTGCTAGTTTTCACACAGGAATTTTTTTGGTGCCAAGTGAACGACTTCTAGCATGGTAGACGGGTACTAGACATGTTACTCTACTGGTGTAAAGAGATTCTATATCTAAGCTACACATAAACAAGTTATTAGTATTGGTTTTGTCTTTTATTTTCCTAGTAAAATCATAAGACTGCTTCAGTGTAAATTTGTTCTCAGCAAATGGAAGCAGCAAAGGAATTAAAAGTTTGCCTAACTTAAGTGGGACCGTGTCGGCCAAAATCCAAAAATGTTCATTATTATTACAAAAACACATTCACTATAGGGTTCTACTTCAAATTTGAAGACAAACTCCCCCACACCACTTTTGTCCAGTGTTATTTACCGTTACCAATGCCAGGCCTGCAGCGCCTCATACCTTACATCAGTAGCACTGGACAACATTTCAAATCCCGTATTGACCAACGCTTACGTGTGTCCAGTGGTAGCGGTTCACCACTTGTGAAACCCTCACATTCAGCCCCCCGCCTACATGCCGAGCAAAACAACCATCCCATCAGCAGGAATGACTTTTCCTTCATAGACTCTTCCAATCCCATCGAGCTCACAACATAAGTCCCTCCACATCCACAGAACCAAACCTAGCCTCAACATTATGACCTCGGCTGTACCACTGCACACTGTCTACACCAAGCCTCACATCTGCCGACTGTACAGTAGCTGACATCTGGCCCCTACCGCGTAGCTCTGTTCATTCACATTTTAGACCCCTCCCCGACAACATCCATGCTCCCCTAATCGACCTGAAAATAAAGGAAATTTTTATTGATAGGCTGTTAGTTTATTAAATAGTTTATAGGTTTTTCTGAAGATGGGATTTTGTATAACGAAACGTTAAATTTTAACTTCTATTTAGTATTAGATTTTTATATTAGTGTAGTTTTTAGCTCATTTTCTATACGGAAAATCAAAAAAGTACAGGAGTGTAACACAATATTTATCAATTTTACATATCTATACCAAATTTCATTCAATTGGTACAAAAGTAAAAAAAAAAAATTTGAATCCTTTGGTGGGAAATTTTGTGATGAAAATCAAAAGAAATATCAAAAGATTTTTATTTGTGAACCAATTTGAATGAAACTTGGCACAGATATGTAAAATCAAAAAAGAATGTCGGTTAGATTCCTGTACTCTTTCCAATTTTCCCCGTAGAAAAAGGATAAACTCTTTCTCCGGCTGTCTTGAAAAGTACAATTGAAAACAATAATAATTTTATTTAAATCTTAGTATACATTTAAAATCTTTGTGTAGCTATACAAAAAAATGAGGAAATGAGTAAAATTTGACTATACTGTATATGCTACGAATGAAATCAAGCCATTGCTAGTTAAGATTAACTATTCGGGCAAGAAAAACACGTTCATATATACAGTCACGAGGAAAAAATTCACAAACAGTTCTCTTTAAGCTAGCAGTAACCCTGTGACAGTTAGCATCACTATTAGCAAGGTAATTCAAAAAAGGTCCAGGTGGTGCCACACACGCCACTCGCCATATTAAGCCGCAGTTGAACAAAAGTCACAGGTACCATGCGGTCACAACCTGTTTACTAGCTCGGAAATAAAAAGACGCAAATAAAGTACAGCGAATGCCCCTGGAAAACCTATTCAGAGCACCCCGCAGTGATTAGTGACCACACAACCTCTGGTGGTTAGCGTTCACCATAATCACACGAAGCAGAATCAGACGCCCAGCAAAACACCCAAGTGCCGAGACCAGACACCCAAACCCAAACTAGATAGCAAGCGAGATTTTTATTATTTTAGGTAGCAATTTTTTTCGTCCCACAACTCTGATGATCCAACAGAGGAAAGGGGAAGAAATGGTGGACATAGAGCATATGGCAGAAGGGCAAAAACCCAAGTTCGAGGGCGCCACCCTACAGGAAAAACGCGCACAGGTACAGCTATCTGGGTCAAAGGAGAACAGATTACAGTATTATGTTCTATATATTAATACGCTTGTTCCTACCTATGTACCTGCGGTGTGTGTCACGCTTTTCCTCACTAATAGACCGAAGGAAATTAGAGATTCGATGATTTCGGAAAGCTTGGTATCTATGATACGGCGGGGGTCAGCAGTACGGCGCAGTTGGGCAAGATCTTTTTAATGATTATTTGGGAATTTCGCGGTTTTTGGTTAGACGGAGCAGCTTCACTGGGAATCAGTAATGTACCCAGAAAAATTTCCGTGGTGGAATTGGTGAGGAACTGCTTGACAAAACAAGCTAAGCACTAAGCAGTGCAGTGGGTGGCGGTGGTGAGGCTGAGAAGACTGTTTTGGGAGGGAGTGCGTCCTCCACGCTCCCGGCCCCATGGCTACGCTACTGCTGGGAATTATCAGCCAAAATAACAGGATGGTCTTGATATATCGAGGCCCAGGGTTGTAGAGTATGTGCGGTATTACCATGCTAAAATATGAACGGTTCACGGGTCCGTCTGAAAGGTGTTTCAAAGCCGTGAAAGTTTCACGGGTATAGCTAATTATTATATTGTTTAAGCCTCCCTAGACACGACCGTGGTGTTCAAGAGAGTAAAAGGCAGGGTCATGTAGAAACAGACACGTGGAATTCATGCCCGAAGCTTGACCAACGCGCATGGAAACAAGCAAGTCAGGAAAGAAGAGGAAGAACAGATGAAAGTAAGATTAGAAGGAGTAGGAAATTAGGAAGGAAGTATAGTGGACAAGAAAGACAGGCGTCCCGACAGCCCAGCCAATGACCAAGGTAACCTACACAATCCACCTGGGGGCGCCGATCCCCACAACATCAAATGGGCGAACCTAATTAATCCTCTTCTTTGCAAATGGACACCTTCATTTTTTAAGCTAGAGCAATGCGGTTTTTTATATTGAAGTCAGTACACTTTGCTCTACAATTCCTAGCAAATAGATTTTTGAAATTTAAATTTTAAATATTCTGTAGACATTTTTTAATTTTTTTCAAACGAGCGTCATATTCCGAAATTGCCTAATAAATAAGAAATAAATTCAAATTTCAAAAGTCTATTTGCTACGAATTGTAGAGCAAAGCATACTGATTCAAAATTCGAAAACCGGGCTGCTCTAGCTTGGAAATTGAAAGCGTCAATTTGATTTGAAAACACATAAAACATCTATTTTCTATGGGTCGAATAAAAAGTCATGAACAAAAAAGACGCAAAATTACATTTTATATACGTGTACAAAATTCAGAAACGTAGCTGCAATAATGAAAAACTTCGAATAAAGGGACACAGTCCCTTAAAGTTATGCGTTCTGCAGGCAGACATAATGGGATGCATCAGGCAGTTATCTTTGTGAACTTTCGGCAAACAATATAAAAAACCTAACTTTAAACCTACTGAGTAACTGTTGCGATAAAGTTCCTGAGAATGCATTCTTTTTCTCCGAGGTGCTAAGAGTATTGTTTAATGTGTCTTCCAATTTTAAAATAAGTTTCTTTTCATCAACATTAAGAGTTTGAAATTTTGTACCATACAGGCATTGTTTATTATTACACTTTCTCTTTGTACTTCGTTCGATCGAGAATCACAACTGCATTGCCCTTAACTGGTTTTATCATATAAATGCTATTATCCCTAGTCTGATCTGTAAGCGTTTTTGTGTCGTTATGGGAAAATAGAGGACTTTCGTTATGATATGACCAAAAATAATAAAATCTGTTTGCAATGCGTTTCAACTGGTTAAGGAAGTCTGTGCTTGCAATAGGTATTTATTTCTCGTGCTCAAAGTTCTACCTACAATGAAAGCAAGATAGACATGTAACGCAGATAAGGGCGACCCATTTACGGAAGCTTCAAAATCTCGGGATAAGCAATTTTTTGTGTTGTTTTTTACTAAATGCAAGTGAGGTTATTCATAATTTTTCTAATAGATCGCTCTCCAAAAATAAACAAAGACTTCTATTACCTATGTGGATTATATTTTCCTATACTGGTGCATAAACAGAGATTCTCCTATTATTTTATTTATGTTTTGAAAAATTTACAAAAAATGTCAAGCAGTTTATTTGGCATGCCAAATAAATACTGCAAGCACCGACCTCCTTAAGCAGTTGAAATGCATTGCAAATACAGTAGATTTTATTGCAGCTGTCGGTCACATCATAACCAATGTCCTCTATTTTCCCGTAACAATGCAAAAACGCTTAAAGATCTGGCTAGGGATCATAACATTTATGTCTAAAAGAAAAACAGATAAGGGCAATGGGGTTCTAATTCTAGATCGAACTGAAGTACAAAGAAAACGAAGTTAGTGTAATATTAAATGATGTATAAAATTTCTAACTCTTAGTCTAATGTTGACGAAAAGCAACTTACAGTATTTTAAAATTGGAAGACAAATTAAACGATAGCCTTCTCGCCTTGGAGATAGAGAATGTAATCTCAGATGAATTTTATCGCAACAGTTACTTAGCAAGTTCAAAGTTAGGTCTTTTGTATGGTTTGCCGAAAGTTCACAAAGATAACTGCCTGATGCGTCCCATTATGTCTGCCTGCGGAACGCATAATTTTTTTAAGTAGGCAAACTTTTAGTTCCTTCGCTGTCTCCATTTACTGAGAACAAATTTACACTGAAGCAGTCTTGTGATTTGTTTGGAAAATAAAAGGCGAAACCAATGCTAAAATACTGTTTATGGTTACATTTACTCTTAAAGTCGTGTCAGCACATGCGACCACCAGACTATTCCTTCGCAAAATCAGGGCTGTAACTAAAATGTTGCGAAGGTGTTCCCACCTAGGATCAACGCGTGCATGAGAACAGCAAGCCAGAAAAAAAGAAAAGCATAGCACCATCAGAGTGCTCAACTGCAGGCTGATGCACGTTCTTTAGTTTCCCAGCACTGATTACTATTATTTTGAGTAGCTCAAGCCCCTGTTTCCACAACAAAGGCGATCTAACTGAGGAAAGAGAAGGGACAATCGAAATGTGGAACCCATGCACGAAGGTGGCTGGTTATAATATTTAATTTCTTAGCAGTTTATATATCATTGCTGGGAATGATTTGTAAATAACCATATTATATATAGTATGTATAATGGAATAATACATCGGTATTGTAGCCTAGCTATGTCTTTTTCAGTTGACAGTGCTATTATATTCTAGTGCATTTACTTTTGATCCATGGATTTTTTATCTGTGTAGAAATTTTTTTATATAATGCAGGATTGGACTTGCCGTTGCAGGTGTTGGGAGGTGATACAGCTTTACAGAGCCAGCCTGCGTGATAGCTGCGCTCTGCAAGAGCAGCATAAACGAGACTTCAATGCCAACACAAAGTTACAGGTGACTACTAATTAGCTGAGATATGGTGCAATCGCAACACAAATGCTAAGCGTAGCCCCTACTGTGGTCGCTGCAAGCGGTTCCTGCACTTCCTGGTAGGCGCTAATGGTGCTCACGAGAGTGGGTATGACTTTTGGTTACTTTTCTTATTTTTAGCCTTTCCTTTATAACTAGTCTGTTTTGGTGGCTCTATGGCCAGTGTTGCTAACCCATTTGTTATAAGTTATACGGTTACTGCTGTGCCGTTCTTGGATAAATTATTGCAATAATGACCTAGCTAATTTGGTTTTCCACCTCGCCCACACGACCGCAAATTCTCACCGCTCTATTGTAATAATCACGATGCCATTTTAGCTAAAAGGGGATAGGTCTTGGCTCGATATTTTCGGCCTGAAGACGGTCGAAGAGCCTCGTGCTGGGAATCTAAAAAATCTAGCTTGCATGATCGATATAACAAAAAGACCACTCACTTCTTACTCTGCTTTTAGAGTTCTGATTGCTACGAGATTTTTGAGGGGTAGCTAACACCGGTAGCTACATGCTGCAACACACTTTACCCTAGGGTTGTGACTGCAACACTCCTCGTATGTTCTCCACATCCGTGAGTGCTCCATGGAGCTTTGCTCCATAAGTTTCATCTTGTTTTTCTTGCTACCTACATGTTTTAAGGATGTTTTTCTTCTTGCGCGTGCCTGGTATGTCGTTTGGGATATCTGCATGTTTGTAATATATGAAATTTAACTATTCCCCGTCCAAACGGTTAGCTTTGTTTATATCAATGTGGGCTGTGTGTGTGTGTGTGTTTTTTAACTATTTCCCAAAAAAGTTGGTTACTTTGAAGGAAATGTGCCTTCAATTGACACAGAAGTGATCGTGGGCTGTTTGGAATATGTTTGATGGTACAGTAGCTACTTATATTATGAAAATTCTCCAAAGGTAAGAAATCTTCGAGATTAGTACAGCCTTAGCTTGTCTCTTGAGGCTGCTGTATTATGGTGCACCTGCTTGAATTAGGTACTCCGTTTTTCTATCTGCAATTAATGTTCCTAAATGTGCCTGTTCCCTGCGTGCAGGAATCTCCTCAATCCCATAAAGGAATATCTTATGCAATCTGTTGAGACTAGGCGCATGGCAAATGCAGTTTTTAGTGAAACGCCAGTTTATTGTAAGAATTACGGAAGTTTCTTTCCGAGTCATTTATGCTTGTAAACCAAGTTTATATTTGAGTTGTCTATCGTCATTTCAATCTACCTAATTATGCTAATTCGATATTTTTAAATATAGGTTCGGTACCTATTTTAAGAACCGCAGTAGCGGGAACTCAACACACGTCGGGTGGCGTGCATATCGCCACCTTACCTTGGCAGTGTAAGCCTCACATATTCCATCAAAGTTCATGCCATTTGCTAACAAACGTTCAGATGGGGGTTTTGAAACAGCTACAGGACCTGTTGGCTTTAAATTATTTATCCCCTACAGGCGAGTGTGTCAGGACTACAAGATGTGAAGCAGGAATGTAACAGAAAAGTTAAGGAAGTGGAAGAGCAAAGACGCCAGGTTACAGAAGAGGTCCTGACATTACAAGAGTGTCTCAAGCAACAGAAAGAAGAAGTCCGCCATGTCAATGCCCTTCTGCAGCAACGAAACTATCAATACAAACATGACCTGCGCAAGAAGGAGCTTGAAAATGAGAAACTTCGGCAGAGACTCGCTCAGCTTGTGACGGGTAGGAGCCACCAGCCATCGATCGAGTTTTTGTCTGCGTAGGCACAGCTGGTCTGTAAGTGGACGCTTGTAGGTATTTAATACTATAAAGGCGTCTTTGATTGGGTTAGTTCCACCCGGATGAGCTAGTGTCATTAGCTTCACTTTGTCTGGAATTTCAAGCAAAATTTCTGGCTTCGCTATTTTCGATCAAATTTTGAGTATTAATCACAAACTGATTACGGTACCCGTGAGATGGCCTCATACTCATTTTTTTTTAATCGGCCATGTGGAGGGTAAAACACTCGAGGAGCATAGGATGGGCCATAGGGTTAGGTTAGTGTTAGTTTGCCCATCCTATGTTAGGGAGAGCTGCGCCCCAGACCATGTAGATTACTTTAGCTGTTTGGCCTTCAGAACGCCTGTCTTTCGTGCCCACTTTGCTTCCTTCCAATTTCATACTCGTACTGATCTGACTTTTGTCTGTTCTTTCTTTTCTGTTTTGACTTACTGCTCCCATGCGCGTTGATCCTGTGTGGGAAAACCTTCGTACATCTATCTCGAAGGTAATCGTTCACCGTGGTGGAGAAACAAGTGGCTATGACTTGAAGTACCGGACAAGTTGAAGTTAATGAGATTGGCTTAACTCAATGGAACTGCCCCAGTCTATGATTCTTTTAATCTAACTTCTGAATATTTCTTAGTTTAGTTAGGATCACCCATCCTATGTTATTGAGAGCAGCGCCCCAGGGGAACCATATAGGTCACCTTAGCGTTGGGCAGGCTTTCGGGTCGTCTGTCTTACGTCCCCACTGTGCTTCCTTCCTCTTTCATGCTTCCAATGATTCATTGTTTTGTTCTTCCTCTTCTTTCCCGACTTGCTGCTCCTACGCGCGTTGATCCAGTGGGGAAAGAACTACCTCATTCATAAGTTCCCAATTTTGGATTATATAATATAGCCATTTCTTTCTCCGTCAAATCGCCGGTATAGTGGAAACAGAGACTTACACTAGCCTATGCAATGAAATAATTTGGATACTCCAAGACCGTTATATGCGTGAGAGTCCTGACTGCAGCCTAACATATTTCTGCTGAATTGTTGTTCTGCTTTGTTTAGGTGTTCAGAGCGCAGTGTTACTGAGTGTGTTGCTTGTAGCCTATACGGTAGATGTTGCGTGTTGATTTCGCTTACTGGTTTTTTGGAGTAAAAATGCATTTTGTGTGCATGGGTGCTTCAGACTAATTGTTTTTGCTGTAGTTATTGGTGTTGTAAATTAAATTTATGGTCTTCTTCGTTAAACATTCCCTATTTATTTTTTAGGGAAATAATATGATATAGGTACTGTACTTGTTTACTTGTATTTGTCGTGAATTTTTTTTCCCGTCCCTTTCAGGACGGGAGTCTGTTTTTCTGATTCTGCTGAATGTATTGTAGCTTACTCTTGTTTTTTTTTCATAACATATAGTCGTCTGGCGTGTTCAATTGGTGTTAGTGGAAGCATAAACTACAGTAGGGTAATAATATGTTAATTAGTCTTGGTAACATTCTAGTGCATTTTGAATTATTCTTGTTGATACTTGATGGCTGCTGTCCTGTTTTGTTCAATTTTTCCACTCGTTTCCTTTATCTTTTCTTGCTGTGGACCACACAACACGTCATCATTGGGCTTTGTTTGAGCCACCCATTGCAGTGACTAGGGTGACGTGTACTAGAATATAGGTACTGCCCTTCTTCCCAAATAGTTGTTCACAGCCGCAAATTTCAATCGAAATTTAGCAATTCTCAGTCAGTTTATTTGCTGTTTACTTCCAAAAGTCAGTATTTTTCAAATATTAAAGCTTATTGTGGTAAAATAGTTGCAGCAGAAATTGTCTGTTTTTAACGCAATAAAATATAACTTTCTTTACTTACACCACCCAATGGCTAAAACTAAGAGAAAGAGAAAAAAAATTGTAGAAATGGTAACCGAAAGTTTAAAAAGCACGCAGTGGCAATTCATGAATGTAATACCGCGTTGCAGGCACTGCTGAAAAGACCCTATCGTCATGTGTGGTGCAGTTAGACAAATGCAGATGAATTGAGAGGCACACATTGGGCAGACCGTAGTCAAGAGCTTCATCAAGTTCTTTTTCTAAATTATTGCCTTCAGATTTTGCGAGTGGATTCTTTCTGGTGTATTTTTATTTTATCTAATGGAATGATTTTTATTTTAAACTATTTAATTCGTATCGCCACAACTATATGTGATTAGTGGGAGTGTGATAATGATTGGACGGACATGTACCTATGCACTCAATATTAGAGCATTTAGTATGACTGCTTTAGATCATGGATAGCACTTGCGGTTTGTGTTTGTTGCGCGAAATGAACAATTAACACTTAGTCTTCGTTTCTGGATGCGATTAATAGTGCTATTTCTGTCAATGATGGTTTATTTAGTAGGTTAGTGTGAGCCACTGAGTCGTCTGTTGTGTAGGTGAAACCGCAGCACACGGTACCATGTGCTTGTGACTATTCTATGTGCCAGGTTTATTGACTAGCTACTGCTGCTTGGGCAGGCTGTGGAGGGGTAGTGGAGCGACGGATGGACATGTCATCACTGCTCAGTCCCAGCAGTAAGGATGACCGGGCCCGAGCGAAGTGGAATACTCCTACAGATTCGCCCAGGTATTGTACACAGTATCAGTAGAGGTTCTCTCCGCTGCACGTGTTTCTTCTATAGGTAGCAGTTTGTATTCTCTCTTGTCTTCTTAAAGTTATGTTCGTCAAATCCTTTGTTATGGTGAGTTATGCCCCAGGGAGACTCCCATCAGTTACGCTCGCCTTGAGCAAGCCTTCGGGATGTTTCCTTTCGTGCGTATTTTATTTCTGTCCCACCGATGATCTTTTGTTTCGTGCGTATTTTATTTCTCTCCCACCGATGATCTTTTGTTTCGTGCGTGTTTTATTTATCTCCCACAGATGATTTTTTGTTTCGTGCGTATTTTATTTCTCTCCCACCGATGATCTTTTGTTTCGTGCCTATTTTGTTTCTGTCCCACCGATGATCTTTTGTTTCGTACGTATTATATTTATGTCCCACCGATGATCTTTTGAGTTGTCTTCCACTTTATTCAAAGTTTGATTTTTTCCCATGCTTGGGTTCTTGACATACTACATGTCTCTTCTTCCGTCCTCTTGTTGGATCGCAGCGAACACCTTTAGTAGGGCAGCTTGAGTTAAGGTGCCTATAACTACTGCTACTCTCACATGAATATCTTAAAAACCGTAGCTAATAAAACACAGCAAGATCTTATTTTCTGATATTGCGCTCATTTCTTCTATGAAAAATATCATTTTTTCCTGGTTATGAGAAATTGTACATTGATTGTTTACCTTGAATATGTTCGGCTGTCCCTTTTTTGCATATACATATCATCGCTGAATAATCTTTTGTCCTCCGTATGGGATTGAAGGGTCTAACATTTAAGACTTGAAAGAGTCTTCTCCAGACGAGATGGAACTCCAACGATTACTTCTGCCCTGATATAGCCTTATTGTAGAATTATTATTTTCAATTCTGCTTAAATAATATATTGCGAATGAAACGTTGGTCCGTAAGCCAGGGAAACGCCACCGGTGCCAGTCAGTGTCTACAATGGAGGATTTAATGACGACAAATGATTTAGTTTAAAGTATTTGTACTTGAATACACCGAGTTGTCGACGATTTCAATAAAAATTTTGATGAACTAGGATCGGACAGGTGTTAACAGGAGGAGACCTAAAAGATGAATGACCTCATATAAGGGTCAGACGATATGGGAAGCGGAGGGAAACGAGCAAGTACAGGCGGAGGAAAAAAGCGTCAGTCATGGATCGTGACGAGTGGTACGGCTGTGATCATTATATTGAGGCTAGGTTTTGTTTTATGGATATATAGCGATTCTAGAGTTGTGAGTTCTATTGGATTGGAAAAGGTTATGATATGATAGAGAAGTCTTTCCTGCTAATTGGATGGTTGTGTTCTTCTGCATGAAAACGGGGAGCTGAATGTGTAGGTTTTGCTAGTGGTAAACTTGTTCTGCCTGATGTACCTAAAAGTTGGTCAACCCGGGCTTTGTAATACTGTCCATTGCTGAAAGTGTGCAGAGCTGAGCAGTTCTTGCAAGAAAATTAGTATATAACATAGGACAGAAGATTTGTGGGAGGTTTATCTTTGAATGCAAAGCAACCGAAAAAGACAAACTGTGACGATGACTTCACAAAGCAATCCAAGATTAAGGCGAAGACACTTTACCAACAACTACGAATAATCGGTAGGTACCCTTATACAACATGTTCCACCGACACGTCAACATAAGCACTTTAACATTAGTCATGAAATATATAATGTACGTAACGACAACACTTGGAACGTTATTAATGTACATAAACATAACGTGAGCAATGAACGGTGAGCTGAGGAATTCGTGAAGATTACTACAGTATTTATGAAACTGAGAATAATCGAAGTCGCTACTTCTGGGTTATGGAGTCGGCCAGAGTCGGAATCTCACTTGCTCAAGGAGTCGGAGTCGGCCTTTTTAGCCCCAATTATGAAAAAAATCAATTCAGAAATTTCACTCTCAAATTTTAAAAATGATAAAATATTTTGTCAATGTGGACATATTTTTTTACATTTTTCTTTTACAGCTGTAGCTACCATGTGTTTTCCTATTCCATATGATGAGGATATTGAGAAAATGTTGGGTAGAACTTTTGCACCTGGTACATTTTGAGAGGGGGGCGGCAAAATGATCTATCTTAGACCGATTGTTCTAAAATTTGCTCAGTAGGCTTACTTGTATTTTATACTAAAGAAACACATTTTGCTCATACTACATTTTTGATTTAGGCCTTAGTTTTTGAGATGATTTGAAATAAATATAATATACATGCATTTTTTCAAGGTTTCAAAGGAATGGAACTCAGTGAGTTTTCATGCTAGAGTAAAGCAATGACAGTTTTAGAATGCTTGAAACATCCCTAACAAAATCATAAAGCAAGCAGGATTTTCCATTTTTGATCTCATAATTTTTTTTCAACTTGCCAAACAAAATCTCAGAATTGGCAATGCTGTAGAGGAATTTGACTAAGCCCAGCTGCCTTGATAAAGCGGCCAGAGTATAGTAGTTTGCTATAAAAAGCATTTGCCCTGTCCTCAGTGTTTTGCTTGCTTGTATATCAGATTTGACATCTGGTCTTTCTTCTTTGAATGTCCCAACACCCCATCCGACCCGTAGCCATTAGCTAGGCCTTCGGGACGTCTATTTTTCACGCCCACTTTGCTTCCTTCGATTTACATGCTCCCACTTGCTCATGCTCTATTTTGATCTTCCTCTTCTTTCCTAACTTGTTGTTCCCATGTGCGTTGATCCTGTGTGAGAACACCTTTGTGCATGGGTTCCCCATATTTCTATCGTCATACTATATGTCCCTTGCTCCTTCCTCTGTAAGATCGCCGTTGTTGTGGAGACGGAGGCTTAAACTACTGAATATGATAATAGTGTGTTCATATAATATACAAATTTAAAATAATTATGCAATGGCTATAATTAATGAAAATATAATGCAATAAAGCTAAAGCAGCTGCAGCTGACCTGGTACTGAAGCCCAGCCCCAGGCAGCAAACTGCTCGAACTCCTCAATCACCATCACCTGACTCAGCACGTTAATGAAGCTACGAGATACGGTAATATTCTAGATCTGGTATTCTCCACTCCTGATTGTGAAATTGTTGACCTAGCCATCCTAGACCGGCTAGGAGACCACAACACGATTGAATTTACGCTCAAAACTGGCAATGGATTCACCGCTAATG
>LQNS02000211.1:2013764-2024109 GCA_001587735.2 Parhyale hawaiensis | reverse complement strand
TATTTTACTCAAGATGTTACTTCTGCCTGTCTATATAGAAGACCTAAGGATGCCAGCACGATAAAGGATCAATGAAGAACAGAAGAAAATTAAGAAGCAAATAAGAGAAGAGGAGATTCAGCACCGGTCTAGAGGCATTTTATAGGCAAACGTATAGGTTATTGCGTGAATTTTTCACGCACGGGTCCACTAGTAATAATAATAATTGTCCAGTTGGTTTCCATGTTTGATTTTATGTTTGTCAGCTACATAACACAAAAGCTATGAACGGATCTTTATGAAAATTGTAGGAATTGTTATAAATATTAATAAAGACAAGTGACCAAATTTTAGTGATGATCAGTTCATGCGTTTGTGTGTGTGACCAATATTCGTCAGAATAGAACTCAAAACGTTACGGTCAGATGTACATGAAGTTTGTCGGAATTGTTAAAAATGGTGAAAGGCACAAATGACCAAATTTTGGTGATGATTGGTCTGTTCCGTTTGTGTGTTTGACTAGATGTCTGTCTGAGTGTTTGTCATAGGGTAAAACCCTCAATGGGGACGCAGGGACCAATGGAAATGCACTAGCTAAAAAGCACTCTCTGGGCAACATTGTGCATGCCAATGCTGCGTACAAATAGTGCAAACTGAGTATGGATGTTAAGACTTTAATTTGCGCTATTTGTACGTAACATTGGCATGCACAATTTTGCCCAGGGAGTGTTTTTTAGCTAGTGCGTCCCCATAGGGGGTTTTCCCCTAATAGCTATGACTTAAAAAGTTACGGACTTGTCTTCCAGAGAATAACAGCAACCGTTATTAATTAACGTCAAGTGGTAGAACTTACTAAATTGTGGTAATGATAAAAAGGAAATTCTGGTTTCTGGACCGATTTAATTTTTTCATCCTTCAACATTAGCTTTCTTGGCGGTGGCACACTTTGTCAGGGTGCTCTAGTTGATCCTTAGAACCTTACTTTATGCTAGTTATTTACATATAAGCCATTCAACATGAGATCCCAAATGAAGAATATATCAATGCACCATTCAGAGCAGGATTTCACAAAGTGACTGTGTTCGCAAACTTGCTCCCCATGTAAACAATATTTTTGGCATCTAGTACGTAACATGAATGATCATATTTGAGGTATTGTAATTGTTTATGAACTAGAAATCTGTTGAAATTTAAGGTCTGAGTTGGTGCTGATGATGCAAAATATTATTTTAATTTAAAAAAAATACTCTTTTTAACTATTTACTTTGGTAGAAAGTACTTGGTCAACATTTATGGCCTTGCAAACTGCTAATTATATTTAAAAGTTGGAGTCAGTCCCTCTAGAAATACCATAAGTAGGAGTTAGAAAGAAAAAACTGGAGGTCCGAAAGTCTTAACTTTAAGGATTAAATTTTACAATCCTGGTTTTAACCATCGAAGTCTGAAATTTTCACTCGTTGTATACCGTACATTGCGTTATAACATTCAAAATCCCTAAAATGTTTACTAATTATATCAGACTTTGACTGTAAAATTTCTGAAATGATCCCTAATTATATCATATCATGACCTTAGAAATCCATGAAATATCGAATTACATCAGGCTATGAGAGTTGGAATCCGTCAAATTTGCACTAACTTGTATATACTCGATGCTTTTTACCTTGCAGATACTGTCTCCTGAAGACATGGCCGCCTCCCTGACCGACTCTGTGTACTCCACTGATAGCCTAGACGAACCACTGCCTGTTGCAGCGCCCCCTAACTCCTCCTTACCAGCCGTACCTGAGGTGCAGCAGCAGATCAAGGACTGTCTCATGGCTCTATCTGTTGTTCTTGCTGAGCGAGGTAATTTTGTTATGGCGTCAATTAGTGTTCTTTTCAAAATTCGGTGTTCATACCGTTTCCTATGGAAATTTACGATGATTCCTGAAAACTATTCCAGTCAGTCCATCCAACGTGCATTCACCCATTTTAAGATTCTGATACTAGATACCAGCTCGGCTTCCCCACGACTCGGTAACAGTTCGATCAGTTGCAGCTTTGCGGTCTAAAACCAATAATGCACCTATGGCATTAGTTGAGCAAAATTTCAGAGCCGGATGGCACCAGCGCCAAGCTCATAGCAAATCGAATCTTTGGCTTCGACTCTACTCCCATTGGAAATGTTCCTTTTTGTGTGTCTACTGCTCGCACGTAGATGTGTTGCAGACCGGCTGCTTAGTGTAAACAAACGTACGAAGTGAAGCGTTTTCTTTGCTGGAAGTAGTCCTCCAGTGCAGTAAAGCACACTTCTTAAATTTTAACTCTTTGTAACTTGTAAACGAAACGCTTTTAGACATGCTTCTATATAGTGCAATATATTAACTTCATTGTAAGTTGCCGTAGGTTAAAATTTGTTCGAAGAATTCTTGTACACCCTGTATATATACAACACGCAAAACTATAGCTCGTGGCTATATCTTTTTTTTTACTGATCTGGGATTACCCTACCCTGCAGGCTTCAGTGACCTTCGAGAGGCCAGGCTGCGGCGCATCCACGAACTCTCAACGTCCTCACCTCCTTGCGCATCCGGCAACTCGACCAAAGCCAGTGGTCGCATTAGTACAGGATCTCTTAGAAAAGTAAATTTTCCTTGCACAGCAAACAACGCAGCCAACACTACTGCAGATCATGAGACACCCGATAAGGTCGCTGCAGATGCTGCAGAAAACAACACGTCTCAGAAGCGTTCCCCTCGTGTGGACGCTGCAACTGATGACAACCTTACCAAGTATGTGGATAGTGGCTTTGGTAACAAAGACTCAGCGCTGCTGCAGTTGGCTCGACATCTTGGTATTGTGACCGCCACTCAGCAAACAGGTCATTGCATTTGCCTCCTTATTTCTTTTTGTGTTCTTGGATAGCGTATAGAGATTTTTCAGGCACCTGCTGGCACTGGAAAGATCACTGTGTAAATAGTTACCTGGGTAGTGGCGTCGGATGGACCAAGTCCCACTCCTAGCTTTCACCAGTTTTCGACTCCCACTCTTTGAACCCTAAAAATGACCGACTCTGAGTTTTTTCCTAACAAAATTGGCCAATTTTCGCCCCTTTCAACTCTGGCACTTGCTAGTGTCCAGCTCCAATTCCTGGACCCCAAAATTGACAGTCCCTAACCCTGATATTTACGACTGTATATTCGTTGATAACCCTCAGATAAACTCTTCTACGGCAGACGCTGGTCTGCCGTAGCTTTTTTTGTACCACCGCTGAAAATGAGGTAGTATCGTCAAATGCATACAAAATTTACCACTTTTTCTATTCTTTTCATGTTCATAGTGTTTCAGGTAATTATCACTCGTCGTCATTTCGGAAAAAGAGAAGTGCAGCCTTCGTGTAGCCATATTTATTGCTGTAACTAGATATGTTTGTGGGGCATCGTACGTGTGGTTCCATTGTGAACGTGACGGGCAGATAAGCTAGACTGCGCAAACAGAGCTATTTGCTAGTTAGCTAATTTCTGAACATAGCTATCCGATGCCTTTGCGTATTATTAAAGTAGCAAAATTTGTTGTAAAAATGGAACAGAACTTGCAGATATTGCAGAGGTGGGTGTACTGACTGAAGGTACGTCTCTCCGTCTGCGTCTTTCTTAACCGCGCCTTTTATCACCGCTCTTTTACAGTTCGTCTCCCTGGTATAAGACCGTCCGTAAAAATGGTTTATTAGGACAACAAGACACAATTTTATTCCTTTAGGAACAGTTCACCGCTTTTTACGAAAAAATATAAATTCTTTACTATGTATTACTGCTCCTCCTCCCCTATCTGCCCCTTGTAGCTGGGTTTTCGACTGGAACATGTTCCACTTGAACTCCAGCTTCTGGCACTTGGTACTTGCTTGAGCGGCCTTTTCAGCCTGAGAATGTCACCGGCTGTGGAGCGAAAACAACCTCTCCACGGCAGCGGAGCTGAGGAGATGGGTGTTGGTACGGTAGTGTGGATGGAGCTAACGCACCAACGTGTGCCGTTAAACATTTGCTGAAGGTTGTCTTTGCTTTTCGGGCGGGTTTGTGACAGTTGCGGCAACTGCCGAAAATCTCTTCCGTCGACTTTTATTTCGTTAGTATTTTAAAGTTATCGTCAGTACGCCCACCTGTAAACTGTTTTTAATAGTTTATAAAAACCACTTCTCTTTCAGACCATTACTTTTCTTTTTTCTACAGACTCCTCTGCTTCACCTGACCGACGCAAATCCATGCCATCAACGAGTACCCCCGACCTTGCCTCAAGGAATGTGGCAGATGCTGCAGAACCCTGCGATTCTCCTGTTGTGGATGCTGGGAGCGAATGCTACAAACCCGCAGTTTCTGACGGAGGCGCCTCTAGCAATAATGAACTTGCTCTGCCAGATATGGTGGTCTCTTGTGACGATGCTCAGCAAGGAGTGGACAGCAATGCCAATGCAGTTGAGGCCCGTAAAACCATCGTGCAGGATAGGGAAGAAGCTTCTGATGGCAACCATACGAAGAATGCAGCACTCGATATCCCTGACGAAGACCGTTCGAAGAGTCCGAACTGTTCGGTGGACCAGTCGTGGCTGCGCAGCTCCGGTGGGCCAGATGACTCGACTGCGACGGAGGTGATGACTCTCAAGAAGCTGTTGGAGGATGAGCGTCGGGCTGTTAAGAACGAGAAGGAGCGCTACACAGAAGCTGCCATCAGACTCAACAGAGAGGTTTGTGAACCGGAAGCTCGGCTGGCTTTACTGCCTTTTTTTTTTTTTTTACTGATTTAACGAGACAATGGGTATCGTACTTAAAGGCTGATCATTGCCGATGCCTTTTCTGCAGCTTGACATACTCAAGAAATTCAAAATACAATCAAGTAAAGGTGGACTGTAAGTCTGATTTTCGCTATCTTCAGAAGGGAAAATGTGTTTGCAGTATCCGCTGGTTGTGGATGTGGCTGGATGCCACAAATGATAAAGAAACAGAAGTAATAGAAAAGGTGAAGAGTTTCAGCTTCAATGAATTATTCTTTTTTATTACTTTCTCTATTTCTCCTCAGGGAGCATGGGTTGGGATCCAAAGGGCTAGGTTAGTTACGATCGCCCGTATTTATGGGGAGCATCGGCCCAGGGGACTCCATAGGTTACCTTAGCCTCAGTTGAGCCTTCTTCGGGGTGTCTGATTGTCGTGCCCACTCAGCCCCCTTCTTTTTCCATACTCCTACTGATTGTGCTTTGTTCTATTCTTCCTCTTCTTTCCTGACTTATTGATCCCATGCGCGGTAATCCTGTGTGGGAATGCGTTAAACATAATATATCAACATGCTGTATTACTGTATGTCCCCTATTTCTCCTTGTCAAAATATTTGTGAACCTCGCGTATGTGCACGCACCAGCCTCAGAACCTGTAAGCATAGGCTATTACATCTGTCTGTAGTTTCTGTTGATCGGGTTAGTTTGTGAAGTTAAGTAGGTCTTCTATACTTCCCCTACTGTTCAGGGGGTTAGGCCGCCGATCGTTGTAAGCGAACTATCACTCGAGATTCCTGCCTGCTCCGTATGGCGAGTCGTGGACGGGGCCCTCCACAGCACAGGTTCTTCTAGCTTCTATTTTTTTCCGTTTCGTTTCTGAGATGATTCGCGAACCTTATCTTCGTCAAATTATCTTGGGCCTGACACCCCCACGAGTTCCTCATTGACTTTTCGGCAGAGGATGTTGCGTTTGACCGCAATTCTTGCTGATCAGGTGAGTTTGTAAGGTTAGGTAGGTTCTCTATACTTCCGCTTCTGCGCTGTGAGGTGGCCGTCGATGTTGGTAAGCGACCTATCATCCTACGGAATTGCTACCCGCTCCTGTGTGGAGGGCGATGGAATGAACCCTTTGCACAAGTTTTTCTGTCCTCTTCCACTTTTGTCTCTATGAGATGCTTTTCGCCTTATTTCCCGGTTAGCCTAGCGCTCTACTAGCACTTGGATGGTGAGCTCGGCAACAACTTGAAGCTTTGGACGGTAATGCCGAGACAAACTGCCTATCACTGCTAACATAACCCTTCGTGCTCGCTGCTACGCTAGTTAATCTTGGACTCTAATACTAGCACAAATAATAATAGTCCAGAGTACATTAATGAGTTCGCGTACCTGTTTGAAGGTTAAAAGAGAGCAGCTGTTATGATATCTACACTCTGCAGCTCTGTTAAAAATGCGTAGTAATGGCCGTTCATATGCATATCTAAGTGATTATAAAGCACATCTCGTTAATAAAAAAGCATATCTCTTGAAAAGAAGAAAAATCTGTCTAGTTGATTCAGCGAGAACTATAAATTTCCAATATATATATTTGCTAATAAAATGGTTTTTACTTTTTTGCTCTCAGGGGTTTATTCTGGCGGGCCTTTTCCCTGCCACAATATATGTGGGCCTCACGCACCCAAGGGTCTCTAGTGACTCTCTTCCGCAGGAGATGTTGCAGCTTGCCTCAGTTCCTGCTGACGAGGTTTTGTAAAGTTGGGTACGCTCTCTAAATTTCCTTTTCTGTCCAGCGAGGTGGACTGCCGATCGAGGTGACCGACTTTTTCTGCGGGGCGCTACCTTCTTTCGTGCGAGGGGGCCACGGAGGGGACCGTCCGCTTGGGCGCTTCTTTCTTTTTCTCTTTTCGTCCTTCATCTCATGCCGCCTGAGCACAACGTTGTGGTTCCGGCTGTAAGCCGAGTAAATCTTCTTCGATCGCTATTGATCGTCTTAGATTCGGAAAAAGCGGGACCATACCAATATAATAATAATGATAATAATTTTACTTTTTTAGAATATTCCCTAGAAAACGATCCGAGGGAGATTGAGCCTTTGACATTGCCTATCGACTTACCTCTAAGATTGGTTAGAAGATTCATATTCATCTGAGAAATGCACAGGAACAGTTTATCCATAATATGAGAGTTGTGCAATGAAGCAAATTTGAGTGTAGGAAGCACATGGAAGCAAAAGGATTGTAAATGCGTGTAATCGAATAAGAAGTGAATAAATATTAAATCAAATTACTAATTCTATGTAGAGTTCATCTGATACGGTACATCAGTGGAAAACATTCAAATAAAGAATGGTTTCCTTAGCTTTAGCTAAAGGCCTCCGAGACGTCTTTTCTTCATGCCCACTCTCATACTCTTACTGTTGATGTTTCACTCGGTAACTTCTCTGCTGGAATGCGTGAATAATAGCCCCAGAGGTTAATCAAAGTGTTACAATAATAATATTTCTGTTCTTCCTCATCTTTCCCGTCACTTGCTGTTCCCATATGCGTCTATATTTTATGGGAACACCCACGCGCATGGGTTCCACGATTCTATCGACACACTGCATATCCCTTGTTGCTTTCTCTTTCCATTATTGGGTTGTGTTTGCTGCTGAGACGGAGGCATAAATTATCCTATACATATATCAATTTTTTCGGAACGATTTAAGCCTGTCGAAGTTGAATGCTTTCCCAGAGTTGAGCCAACGCACTGTATAAGTCCGGAAGTTTGTGGGTCCGTTTAAGAGCGAATATATAGGCAACTTTCTTAGTTCTTACTCACTCCATCGTTGTTGGGGAATCCGACAGTGGGTTAATAGCACTTGCAGAACCTACTGACTGTAGCCTTATTTTGCTGTTCGATGCCTTTGCATCATCTGGTATGCCCTCGTTTGTGACGATTTGTACGCATTTTGTGTCTGTTATAGTCAAGTATCTGTTGATACAACGTTTATGGGATGATGTATATTTTTTTAATTAATTAAACAAGCATGTCTATTACACTACTGTGTCTAGCTATTGTATTTGTTACCATACTCGGATCTACAATTTGTATCACTCCTGCGTTAAGAGTAGGTATCCCTTGACTTTGATTATAGCAAGCTGCGCTAATTCCACCGCTGGTTATGTCATTGCATCTGTGCCCTTATACTCCACAGCGTGCTGCCTTCGAGCAAGACAAAGTGATGCTTCTCCGTCAGCAGTTCTTGTACGAGGTGCCTGACTCCCTGCACGAATCAGAGAGCGGAGTGCATGCGTCCCTTGTAGACTCTGTCTTTGATCAGGTAACTCAAAGTGTCCTACTTATATACGAGGCGAGAGCTATCTTGCCTATCTTAATTCTATAAGAATCAAGTAAATCATTTATTTCTCTTAGAAATAACGTTCGGAAAGGTTATAAGGTACGGGTGCTCGTTACACGGTCCAGTTACATACCAGGATGTATTATACTGTATACCATCCACGCTTCCTTGCCTCACTGCACCTTCAGTAAAACACAGCGGTCGTTCAGTTTCAGAACGTTTACTGGTTTGCCCTCATGTGATCTTCTCCGGAGAATCTTGTGTCTGTTGGGACTTTGAGGTGTTCGAAATAACTTTTGTTTCTGCTAAATAATTATGGCAATAATGGTTATAGCATTGGCTTGCTTTTTATACTGATTTCTTCTCTGACACACCTATTAGTAGGTACTGTACTTATTTTTTTCAGCCTAATGGATATAAATTAACTATTGACGTACAAATGCCCAAAGAAAGATATCTTTGTGCGTTCCCTCAACTTTAAAGTTCACCGCAACACTCTTTATTTTAAAGTTTACCTGCTTTTCTAACTGGTAGGAGTAATGACTGTTTGATTGGCTGTAGGTGTGAAAGGCTACTACTGTCTGGGCAAAGGAAAATCTCACACTTTGGAAACCTGTTATATATTGATAGTGTAGCGCATAATTACTCTCTGGGCAAGAGAAGATACTACTTTGTGGGAAATTACGATGTGCATTTTGAGTATACGCTAGTACATACTGTGGTGCAGCAAAGGAAGATAACATCGTTTCGAATATTATTGCAATATTCGTCAGTATAGCCTACTGTTTGGGTAAAAATAACAAAAAATTGGAAATTTCTTGCTTTTGCTCCTATAAGCAATATAGGTAGATAGGTCTTCCAGCATTCGTACCTCACTAGTTTTTATCAAGCTATGGGTTTATTTTCACGAGTAGGTGTTGCGACAGAACGTAGGACTTACGTCAGTTACTTTTTCCATAGCTTGGCCTCGCGTAACCTTTTACCACAACCTATTGTGCTTCTTTTATTTTAGTCTTTCCAACCAAGTCAAGTTCCTGTGCCAGCGTAAGTATCAGAACAGTGCCTTAGCATTGTGCTATCCATTAAGTAATGTTTGTGTGCAGGCCAGCGCTGTGCCTGCCTGGCTAAGCAAGTATCAGAACAGTACCTTGACGCTGCCGGGTTCTCCGAAGCCTCAGCTGCTGCCTACCCAAGAATACGCGCGGTTCGCTCGCGGCGTTGAGACGCCCCCACAGAGAGGTAGTCCGTGTCGACCTAAGAGTGCCACTCCGACCCGCCTTATGGCCGTACCTAACATCACGCCGCCTCCTCATCTAGAGGACTTCCAGTCATCCACCATCAGATCTCGGCCTGTTGTGCTCGGAAAGTCTAAAGCATCCAAGATCAGGTGCGTGCCTCCCACTGCAGTCAAACGCTTTCTGTACCGAGAAATTCGTCGAGTCAGAGTTATTGCTACGATTTGATTTCCGAGGAGCTCTCTCCTTAATGTTTGTGCTATATTTTATATTGAACTAGAATATTCTAACAATGTTTTCACGTAGCTTAGGTTTTAGCTTCTGCCGCTTTCACAATAGCCGTTTGCAAGCGGATTTATTGAGTTTCGAAAATTTTATCTTCAAAATATGAAAAGTGTTTACCTTCAAAATATCATCAGTCACCTCTAACCATGTTTCAGAGTGACTCTTTAATTAAATAATAAGTTTGTATTCACATTCGAGTTTGATTAGGTTTTTTAAATTATTGATTTACGTAACCTAGAGAGCGCTCACAATTCGAATTTTTTCCTCACTTTTCTGCTGGTTTGTGATTGTGCACGCAGTATGTTCGATACAAAACATGTAACTGTTCTTTCAGCCTCTATTCAGGTTTTCTAGTGGAAGCTGTATGCTGATTTTTAGTGCACTGCTTAAGTGGTATGTTGTCATCGCTGCCAAATGGTGCCAACATTATGGTCATAGCAGCGGTGCAGCTGTTGTATGAAACGTTCAAAGAAACTCTTGCAAATCTAATCTAATCTAATACTAAGAATGACCGTCGTGTGTTTATATATTTATATGTTTGGTGTCACGCTCTTAACGAAATAGATAGGCGGAATTTAGCCCAGGTTGGAGGCTCTTGTTGTCCTCTCAAGCTCCATTGATAGTGATGGGCAGAAAATAGGCCGGGTTGCAGAAGATGGCAAACGTATCTTAAGCAGGGACAGTTGAAATTGCAACAATGAAGACATCGCAGGCTTAGTCTGATTTGTACGAGTATTAGCTTCTCCATACATCGAATCTACGGCA
>LQNS02000211.1:1982170-2003096 GCA_001587735.2 Parhyale hawaiensis | reverse complement strand
CTTGCTGTTCCCATGCGCGTTGATCCTGTGTGGGAACACCTTCGTGCATGGGTTCCCCGTTTTTCTATCGACATACTATATGTCCCTTCCTTTTCCTCTCTTAGAAGAGCTTAGTACTTACTTAGGGAGGCTTAAATCTTCTTATAATACCTAATACTCCATTCCTCTTCTCTCGATATCGTCTTATTACGGCATGTGTTGCCTCTTCATGATATTTGTTCCGAATCCAAAATTTCCTTTTTCTTCCTTTCAATACTTTGTTTTATTTTCGAACTGTCTTTCACTTGCCTCCACCTCTCTGAAATATCCTTCACTTCCCTTCAAGTCTTGTAAGTGTACCTTTAAAAGCATTGTTCACCTTCCCCCCCCCAGAGTCTCGTTGGTCTCTCTCCTTTCAAGCCATTCATTCACCTTCGCGCCTTTCCATAAGGCATCGGTCATTTTCCCCCTACAAAAAACATCATTCCTCTCCTCACCTGGCCGTGCTAATTCTCTAACATCTTATTATTTGCATATGTTTGTAATCCTCTTCGAAAGTATTTATTAACTGACTCAATAATCCTGCCTGAGTTTTCCAAATTTTTGTGTCACTTGCCGTCAGGGGTATATTCTGCCGGGTTCCTTTCCCTACAGCAATATATATGGGCACCACTCATTCACAGGCTGACTCGAGTGCCCTTCCGCAACAGATATTGCAGCTGGGCGCAGTTCCTGTTGACCAGCTTAGTTTGTAGGGTTAGGTAGATTCCCTTCTCTTGCGCGAGGTGGGCCGCCGAAGAGTGGTAGGTGACCCATCCATGGAATTCCTATCTGCTCGGGTGGGGGGCACAGGAAAGAACCCTCCGCTCCGGCGTTTCTTTCTTCTGTCTTCTTCTTTTTTTCGTCTCATAGGGATAGCTAGATGCATTGCGCTTCTTTCCCGCCGGTAGTATCCCACTCGGCCGACTGAGACTTTTCAGGAATGATGCCGAGATAAAACATTCATATACTGAAGCGGTATGATATACGGTCTCACTGCTTGGATCACGTCGTAGGATTCGGATGCGGTGGTAGAACCAGGAATATAACAGTTCTGTGTCGCTTCGTGCAGCGCTTCTGCATGTTTTCCTATGGTCGTGCTCGCTATTAGTTCCATGCTTCACAGAAACATGTATTTGGGTATTTGTATCTTGCGGCTACGGCGGGACAACACTCAATATAAAAGGGTCCCGAGTGCCTTCTGGGCAGGGGATGTTGCTTCTGGCCGCAGTTCCTGCTGACGAGGTTAGTTTTGTTTGGTTAGGTAGGTAGGTTCTCTATTTTTCCCTTCCTTTTCCTCGAGGTGGACTGTTGATCGAGACAGCCGACCTAGTTCGTGGGACTTCTCTACTCTCTCACGTGTGGAAGGCCTCGAATGGGGTCGTCCACCCGAGTGTCCGTCTCTATTTTTGCGCGTTTTTCCCGCTAGTAGTAGCGCACTGAGCCAATCGAGATTTTTCGGCAGAAATGCAGAGATAAAATATTCCTACTGAGCTATGTAGAAAGACAGTCTGCACCGTACGGATTACTCATCGAGTGGATACGGTGGCAAAACTATGACTATAATAATAATCACACTCAAAATGAGCCTTAGGTCGCGGGATGTGACCCGGCGCCAGAGTGTAGAGCTGAACATCGCTCAACCGATCCAGTTTGGGTCGTGAAATCCCCTCGATACTACCACTCAAAATAATAATAACAATTTTATCTTTTTTTGTAGTAGTAGTAGGAATTTTACTAGCGCTTCAGTGGCAAACTACCTATATCGTGCTGAACTATTCCGGCGATTAACCACAGGCTTGTGCGCCGCTAGGGCGCGGTATTTGTCTCATTTAGTATTATAAAATAGTTGTAATGAGAACTTTATTATCGTTGTTTAATTTTACATGTAGTAGCTATATATAATTCACAGAGAGAAAAAGTAGGGCTGTAGTTGACGATAGCATTTATCGTAATGGATTCATCACAGTTTGTGATAAAGGTCACATGTGATAAGAAATTCTGCAAAGCATTTCTATTGAATTGGCCGCGAAGTCCCTCGGAGGATGGAGTCAGCGTTCCGACCATGCAGGTCCGGAAAGCAGTCCCTCCGCTCGTAGGAGAAGGTGGGACACTCGGTCATCAAGTGCAAGACAGTGAGTGGTACGACGCAGTCGTCGCAATAAGGTTGCGGTTGCTTTGTCCGCAGATAGTCGTAAGTCTCGCGTGGCCAATCCATAGGCGGCAGAGTACAGTACACAGTATCTTTGTGAATGTTCTATCGTAGCTAGGTCAAAATATTTCGACGGACTACCTAGGTTACCTTAAGGGGATGGCGCACGATAGTCAAAAGAACGAGTTTCCTGAACTCTGCGTTGCTGTGTCCATTTAAATAACACAAAAGTTGGAAGAATTTCGGTTTATAATTCCCTCCAAACATCAAGAGGCGGCCTAAATTTGACTAACGCCGTTTGCTGAACAACTGACTCGACGACTAACATTTTAATAATTTTCTGGTGGTCACAGCTGTATGAGGGCTCAACAAAACGTGAGAATAATTAGCTGAGGAATTTCGTTCATTTGACCGTCGTTTGAACCCGGTTTTAGCCATACAGTATTTAGATACTAGTCAGTTTTCTTACTCTAAGAGAATCCTCTTTTATCCGATTTACGTTCAATCCAAGCTAGTCAGCCATTCACAACGGCTTCAGAACTTTTGTAGTTCTATACGAGTGAAGATTTTTCTTTAATTTTCTGTTGCCCCACAGTAATTTTTACATTCGCTCGCGGTTCATTTGTGTGTTTGAATTGCAACTGTCTTTCATTCCTGTTTGCTTCTGCCTCATACCATTATTATTGCAAATTTTTTCTATATGACCTGTTGTGTGCTGTGTCCACGAATTGATCTCTCGGCATTTTCGGTTTGCACAGTTCTACTTGAACTGCTGTTGGGAAAATGTTGATGGATTGAGCTTTCCTATCAAATTCTCTAAACCTGAACTGCATCCTTCTTATTGGCTACCTATATTATCGTTACCAGGAAGCATGCTGACCAAATATACGGCTTAGGTGATTATTCCTGTTATTTAAACATGCTGTTTGGAAATTGAGTTTAGCTTCTCCACGCTTCATATTATGTATCTGTGCAATCAGTTGTGTAAAAGCGAGGTTAGTTTATCACTCATTTGAGCTGGCGCGCTGGTGGAGTTCACCGCATTTCTCTGTTGACAGAATCTTCAATTTCCGCAATAAATTAACGGGGCTTGTGATGGTGCAGTAGATTCACTTCTCAAGCCGCAAAAATGTCGAATCATGTTTTGCGGTTAACCTCGCACGAGAGTGTAAAAATTGTTGTGGGCATAAGCCGTACGGAAAGGTCTAGTAAACACCGTATAGTATCTTGATTGTTTTAATACTTTCCATCCAAGTTCTATGCATCTTACAGCAGAGATAATGACAAATCTCTTCTTATATAACAATTTTTAAAAGTTGAAATGCTGAGTTTTGCCATTAAGTAACGACTTGAAGAGAGCCAGTAAATCTGCAGGTCCGGATTGAGTTTTTAGAACTTTATATACAAGCGGTCCTCCTACTTATTAACTTGACTGCAAGAAGCCACGACACCCCGAAATAAAAGAATGAGACATTTTCTATGAATACGGAACGGGACCCTGTTTCGTACTCAACAGGTGCTTTCTGGATAACCCAATAACAGAACGCAACTCTGTAGATCTGTTAACTGCCTGCGTTGACTTTTGTCGATCTCCCATTTTGTTCCGTAATGGCTTTGGATTACACCAGTTGTTGGAAGGGACTTTTATTAAACTCCAAATAACTAGTATTACTAGTATTCAAATGTTAAAAAGAAATGACCTAAACGAACTCAACAATTAACTTTGATGATTTTGAGAAATTTTTGGTGATGAACCCGTCCGCCAGGCTAGGTTAGGCTTCCTTGTAACTCCGTCAACAGGTTAAGCAGGAGGTCCGCCTGTGCGGCTATTACTGCGCAAGGCGAAAGTTCGGTTCAGTACTAGAAGAACATGTGAAATTTGGGACAGGCACATCCAGCCTCCATTATCACTTCATCAATTCGCATGGATTTGTCATGATCCTGCTACACTAATGAAGGAAATTTCATGCAAGAACAATTTTACAGACGCTGATGAAGTACTAGGAAGAAGACGCAATAGTAACCTTAATGTACCAACATCTCTAACTATAGATTCATCAAACATTGTTCGGCTTAAAGGGGTGGTATCAAGGCCAACTTTTATACTGTAGATTCCGCTTAATGCAACCACATCGGGATCAACGGATTCGGTCACTATAACCGGCGGGTCATAGAAAACGAAATAAACTATTGTAAGTAAGTCTGTGCTAAAAAATTGGCAGATAAGCACACTTTCAGGGTTAACTATTTTTCCCGCTTTTGTTTGTAATTATGGAGGTAAATTAGTATAGCATTTACGAGCATTAAATCGACACTTTCTATTTCGAAATTTGAATTACTTCGTGAAATGCAGGCGAAGCTCAGGCCACCTGTTGGCAGTAAGACCAACAGTCTCGAAATTAGTCATGTGTACGTTATAATAGGCCAGCATATAGTTAAATTGTCTCCTTATATGGAATAGTTCAACACATTAAAAATCTACTACTAGTTTGAATACTTTATATATTGATTTTAAGCAAATTAATAATTATACCAGCAGGTTGATCAATCTAAACGGAACGCTGGACACGAAGTATAAGGAATATAAGATAGTTTACGCCTCCCTAAATCAGTACCAAGCTGTTCTAATAAGGACACACAGCATGTCAACAGACCCGTGGAGCCCTTGCACGAAGGTGTTCCCACACAGGATCAACGCGCATGGGAACAGCAAGTCGGAAAAGAATATGAAAAACAGAAGAAAGTAAGATCAGTAGGAGTATGAAATAGGAAGGAAGCAAAATGAACACGAAAGATAGACGTCCCGAAGGCCTAAGGTATATGAACAGGGTCCCCCTGGGGATGCTGCTTCCCATAACATAGGAAGGGCGAACTTACCGTATGGGCTATCCTACGCCACCTGAGGGGTCGCTGTCCACTTTCTATGTAATACAAAGAGTTTGAACCTGCCCAGCAGAAGGGATAACAGTATGCGGCTAGTCGCATTCCCGACGGTGTTATTAAGCGGAAGCCTCTGTTCTATTTAAAAAACAAGAGCTACTACAAAACGTTTATAATTAATTCGTTTCAATATTCTTAATTTACCTAACCGAAAAATATGAAATCATCCGGTATTCTCTGCACTAGCCACCAGACGGGTGAGAGTCACATGTCACTGATAGTCTTGACTTTGCCGTGTCGTAGTAGGTTGATGAATTACGGTTCCGGAACTCAACAGCATCGATGCAACAACCACAAACCAGTTTTTTTTCTTGGTCCATTCAACACTGGCTTCGATGCACTATATTGAGTTATTAATGTATTAGTTAAAGTAACGTTAACGTAAAGCTAACATGAACGCTCTAACGATTGCATGCAGCTGGTGGCTCAGCCATCTCAGAACTGCGTCATTGCTTTGAAACCGACCATGGTTTGAATTTAATTCAAATTTGGATATTTCTATCTGTAACACGGAATTTTTAGTTTGAACAATTTTCTACAACATGATCTTCATACATCCATCCTCCATATTCTATAACACGGAATTTTTATTTTGAACAATTTTCTACAACATGATCTTCATACATCCATCCTCCATATATATATATATATGATTTTGATGGATTCTTGAAAGATCAAGATACCACCCCTTTAGAGGCAAAAATCTCCCTGCAAGTCAGGCAACCGTCTACTTCACAACACCCCTTGCAAGTGTCTTGAACAACATCAACAACGTCCATTTAAAACAATGGCATCTGATTCAACGAAACAAACTCCTCTCCACAACTTTGCAGTGCCTAGAGCTTGGAAAGAAGCGCTGTGACTTAGAAGTATCACCTGAAAGAACACTTCCACTCCACTAATCCACCATAACAAATCACTATTATGCAGGGGTCGGCAGCCTTGTCTAATTGAGTCAAAAATTCAATCCAAATTAGCAAGGTACAGCGAGAGGATAGGAGCTTACTCATAACACAGCGGCAACAACAGTAACAACTTTTGTGCGACAATTCTATCAATACATAAAGCGTCATTTATGAGCGTGATCCACGCCAACAGTGAGGGAGAAACGCACAGCAGTAAAAACACATAAGAAGTGAGGTTGCAGAGTCAGGAGAGTGTAGGAGTCTGGCACTCGTTTATCCCCGCAGTCGAAAGTAAATCGCTGACCTACAGGCTAGTTTGTTTATGTTGGGGCCACACTTGCGTTCATACTCACAACCTGATGCGAGGACATGCAGCTCACACGTCCTTCATGCTACAGACGTTCAACATATATCAGGAAGACGTGCGAACTGCAAATGTTCGCGTCAAGTTGCGAATTTGCGTGCAAGTGTGGCCCCGCCTTCGGAGGCGAACGTTGTTGGGTGCAAGGAGTGGGACTTGCAAACACCCGCTAGTCTTTGGAGTCGGACCTACAACCATTCGACTCGGCACACTTGCTAAGACAAATAGTTTTCTATTACTAAGCGGT
The DNA here is from genome assembly GCA_001587735.2 of Parhyale hawaiensis. Taxonomy (NCBI): domain Eukaryota; kingdom Metazoa; phylum Arthropoda; class Malacostraca; order Amphipoda; family Hyalidae; genus Parhyale; species Parhyale hawaiensis. The sequence continues at coordinate 1,996,473 of LQNS02000211.1, read as the reverse complement.
TACTCTACAGTTTACCTGTACTGCGGCAATTTGTGCGACGTGTTGTGCTGTAGCTTGTATTGGCTTGATTGGCAAAGTTACTTCTCAGGTAATCATAATAGCTACCCAAATGTTTCGATGCACAAAGGGAAGGTTGCCGACCCCTGAAATGAGGTTCACACTGGCCTATCACCACGCTTGGATTTGAAAGTGTAATTTTACTTAAAATTACCGTTAATCAAACGGTCATAATTCGACAAACGTACGTAGAAGAATACATAAGGTGATGCATGCATAGGTATATTACCCTCTTTTGGGGAAATGTTATTTTGAAAGTACCTCTATAAACTACAATGGTTTTAATTTGCTGGCAGCTAAAGGAGACTAATACAGCATCAGCTAACAGCTAAAGCATTTACCTTGGATGGTCTCATCACTGCTTTATGAAACAACTTCGTTAAATAAGACCTCATGAACAGCGCAAGTATTGACGCCACTACGCAGCTATAAATAGGATAATCTCACAAGAAGCTACCGCTACTAGAGTACTTTGAACTAGAGAGATACGTAAGGAAATAGATTTTAAAGACAATTAAAAAAATATGAGCAAATAATTAGCTCAGAGGTAGGTCTCTAATCTAGGAGGAGAACAAGACGGTTGGACAATTGCTGGACAAGATAGTGAAGGCTGTGACGCTAACGTGATTGTCGTGCACATAAATGTATTTAAGCTCAAAGAAAGGCAGAAATGGCAGCACTAGAGAGCGCAATGATTGCATCAGCTACAGCTATCTTCTACTAAAGGATCTACTACACAATACCAGAACTCACCTAAACAGAACAAACTCTCTCTCTCGATTGGTCATGAGCTTGCCAGGCTACCTAGTAACGAACTGCTACCGCTAAACAAATACCGTAAGTAAAGCATAGCACCAATAGCAACACCTGCACTTGCGACCAAGACTCGTCCACCACAAAGACCACAGCTGATGGGTACTTTCACAAACCCAGTTGAGTACGCAGAGAATTAGGAAGCTCTCCTAAACTCGAGAAATGCGTATTACGGTGTTCCTTATGGAAAACCACTGCACATTAGTTTTGTGTCAATCCGATTTTTTTACCATCTCTATGTATCCCTAAGGTACCACGCAACTATGGAAGGGATCATCCAATAAGAACTGATAGCGAAAGCGGACTCCTTGATTGCCGAAAGTTTGAGCCATTTCTAAAACAGTACAGCCAATGTCCTGGCTAATTCTTGGAATAGATTCCAAGTAGTAGGTAGGCTTTTTAGCACGTCATGTGCAAATATTCTAATTAGAGTTAAGAAATTATTACTCCTAATAAACACATTCGCCACACAGCATGAAGGCATCTTTACAAAAAAAAATTCATCGTAACACCTCATTCGCAAAACAACATGGCACTCGTCAGTTGATCTCAATAGAGAACACATTTAAACGTAACAACCACAGCCTATTTGCATATCATATCAATATCTTATGAACTATATGCCAGTGATGCAAGAGACAAGATTACTAGAACAAGAACAGAAAAAGTGACGGCACAACGAGGCCTTGTGGTGCCCAATTAAATCCAAAGGGGATTGCCTGTGCTAACTTGAAAACACAGATCTTCGCCTGGGCCATAATTCACGAAGCACCGTCTGCGTCAATTAGCATATACATTTAACGATCGCCTCTTCCAAGTTGCTCACGCAGGGCGTGGCGCGTAAATAGCTGAATACGACAGAATTAGCTCGCGCCCAAATGAAGATTAAAATTCTGGGAGTGTAACTGATTTTGAAAAGTTGCAGCAGCACCTTAGCGAAACTCTGGTAGAGCAGGACCTTAATCCAATCTTTCTCACCACAGGAGATAGACCGCGTCTGCAAGAGGATTTGTAAGATGCTCCGATTCATGTCTTGTAACAGTTTCAGGGAAGGTATCCCCTTCGTATCACCAGTCGACACCAAAACACAACACTGTACGTACACACTGAAACAATATCACATCACTGCTGTAAAAATATACACATATACAGTATGTTACCTTTGATTATTCAAATACAATTTTTTTTTACTTTATTTTTCAAGATAAATGTCTAACTTTGAAATATCAATATTAACTAAATGTATGGCTATGTTGCAAATATAAACCGCACTTGTAAAATAGATATTTAGCCATTTGCTAAGTTGATCATACAATTTGCTCATTTACGAGTTTTTACTGTTACCTCAGATAATGCAACAAGTTGATAAAAACGTCATAAAGAGGAAATATATACAAGTGAACAGGAATATTTTTGCTCAACGTCCAAAACCAAGAAGTTATAACCAAAACAATTCAATAAACACTGAAATAAGTGTTCAGTAGTGGTAAGCAGTAGTTAATTTTGAACATGGCAACCTCCATTTTTCATGATTTCTATGAGGCGATTATCAACAGACTTTGTCAGGTTTGATATTTCATATGATGGAATAGAATCTGCAGCTGTTTCTACTGTATTCCACAGGCTTACTTTGCTCGAAAACTGCCTACCAACTACAAAGACTTTCCTTTTGATCATTGCCTAGAGATTCTCAACGGGTAAATGATTTAAATCGAGCTATTCGCTGGCCAAGTCATAATCTTTTTTGATTTAAATCCTCCATCCGCAAGCCAGTTAGCAGTGTACTGTGCCCGGTGTGAGGGAGCGTTATCGTGCTGAAATACCAATTTGTTCTTCTTTGTTCTGTGTGCGATAGCCTGCATTCAGTTTAACTCTTTCTGCCACTTTAAATGGACCAATAAGGGTGTCACTTACTATCCCGGCCCAAAATATCACGCCTCCACCACCTTGTAGACGCTTAAGCCGTGTCTGTTGAGGTCGGTCATGGAGGACCCATTCAGACGCCCATCCATCTGGACTATCAAGAGTGCCTCTGCATTCGTCAGTAAATATGACATTGGGGAAATCTTGTTTTCATGTTCTCTTCATCCCATTTGACCCTATGTTTTGCATGAGTTTTTGTTAGAAGTGGTCGTTTAATTGCCTTTTTCATTTTCCCTAGCTTCTGCAGAACCTCACATCTTGTCTTTCTGCTTAGTATTGGGGCTCCAGCGTCTTCAAATATCGCTTTAGTTGTAGAAACTTGTGTTCTAGCCATAGAAATCTTCAAATGTCGCATATCCCGAGCAGTCAGTTTCCTCGTAGAGGCTCTATCCGAAGTGTTCCGGTTGACCTTAGCTCCAACTGCATAAGCCTTAGTTGTTCGGTGATCACGCTGTAATTCCTTGGAAACTTCGAGTGTTGTCTTACCAAAAGCCAATAACGAGGTCACTTGGATCTTTTCTTTACTGGTTACACCGCTTTTCTTGCCCATGTTGACTAGAGAGTGTTGTTGCATAATCTGGCGTAAGAGCAGAACCCCGTGCGATAAGCAAATGTTGCCAAAACGTGAGAAACGGTTCTCTTTTATTTTTCTCTAATTGTTTTTATAGCTACAACATACCTGTGCAAGAACTTACTATTAACAGTTTAAATGTTTGACACGTATCTTGAAAAATAGGAAAAAAATTGTATATGCATAATCAAAGGCAATATACTGTATAGATCGAAAGCAATGCCAGACCATTTGTTCCAAGATGCCAACGCATATTGAACCGAAAGAAAAAAATACGTGCAATCAAGCCATTAAATATTGCAAAATTCATGAGCCATGCGTTCCTTGCTCCTCTTGAAAGGAAACCATCTTCAGAGTGTATTATCCCCTTTAGTGCGTACTGTACACATTTGCGGTCGTTACAAATAGTGCTCCTCATACGAAAACTGACCGTATCAACAGTTTCTAGACAAAATATAACTTTTCATTTTGGCACATGTTTCACTACGCTTCGGCGGCGCAGTCGAAGTTCAAGTAACTTTAGCTCCTTCAGTGCCACTTTAGCGATTAAGCTGCTAATATGACTTCCCTCGTAATAACCGCACCTTGGTAAACTGAAACAAACCAAACCAGTCGAACACATGATTAGGCAAGAACGACTCCAAGTCAGTTGAGTAAAAAAAAAAAAAACACGCACATCGTGAGGAGATTAAAATTTTTGATCATTTCCAGCAACCATCAAAATGAACAGTTCGGTGTCATATAAGAGAACAACTGTTTGCAATTTCCGCCGGAATATGTAAGACCTGACATCCTAATTGTTCGATTTGTGCAAACACACCAGAATTATAAATAAGAAAAATTGTCATGTAGGGAGTATTAATTATATCAGAGATATGCTAGCACAAACAACTGTTAGACAATCACTAAGTTAAAAATCACGACTAGAGGTGGACCAGACTTCGCGTGCCTAGCAATATCAACATCATGTTCAATATTCGCACAGACAAGATTGACGCGGATTTGAAGCTACATGTTTAAACATTTGATTGGACGTTACAGATCCAGATTTCAACCTATATGCCTCCGCTACTCACTACAGTAGTTGTAGAAGAAACCTTTACTAGCGCTTCAGTGGCACACTGCCTATATCGCGCCGAACTATTCCTGTGTTTAACCACAGGCTCGTGTACCGCCCAGGGCGCGGAATTAAACACATTTTATTTATCATACAGTACTAAAAAGACTATCATTATTCATTTTACATATAGTATATGTAATTCACATAGAAACAGGCAGAGCCGAAGTTGACGATAGCATTTATCGTAATGGATTCATCACAGTTTTTGATAGAGGTTACATCTGGTACGAAAAGTCTTGAGGGCATTTCTATTAAATTGTCCGCGAGGTCCCTCAGAGAGCATTCCTCGGAGGATGGAGTCGACATCCCGACCATGCAGGTCCGAATAGCATTCCCTTCGCTTGTCAGAAAAAGTGGGACACTCGGCCATTAAATGCAAGACAGGGAGAGGTATGACGCAGTCATCACAGTAAGGTTACGGACGACCCATCCGCAGATAGTCGTGAGTGAGTCTCGTGTGCCCAATACTTAGGCGGCACAGTACGACGTCCATTCGGCGATCGTCGCTATTTGACGAGTGCCACTGTCGGGCGGTTTCTTTGATTGTTTGTACTTTATTATTTCTCTGCTCTAGCCATTAGGATTGCCATAGCTCGCGCAGGTTTCGCTTGATTAGTGGGTAATAGACAACGAATAAACATTTGTTTGAGAGGTGAGGCACACCTTAGCACTGTTACCGGGCACAACACGCTGCCGTTGTCATGCGCACTGACAGTGCCCGACGATATATAGAAATTAGTTGTTAAATACAAATTTTTCCGTCGTTGCGTTTCAGAATTTCACAAGGCTGCAGCGATACGTCCAGGCTATCTTGCCTTGAGGTTCAAAGTCTTGTTTCCGATTTAAAGCTCAATTAAGCTTATTTTATTCTAACGCTTAAATGCTGCAAAACATACGTATTTTTCAAGAAAATGGTTAAAATGTTAAAACTCGAAAGAGATTTGAACGGTAAAAAAGCTGCCGAGAGGCTGGTATATGTAAATATAAACTAGATGATCAACCAACAGCAAGGTAGGTACAAGACTATCGATGGGCATAACAGCAGCGTTGCCGCAAAGTGGGAGCCACAAACCGGCATTAGTTCGCACACGTAATGCGCTTGCGAGGCCAGCCTTCCTTTACTACTACTATCATTATTAGCAGCAAAATTAAAAAATTCGATTTCTCTCTCGTCCACATCATACTGCTGGGATGTGTGGATAGTCACTGCCACTAACTGGTAAGTTAGGCAGTCCTGAAGATTATGCAATCCAAAAAACTGAAATACTGTAGATCGCAGTGTAGCAGCATCCACGGCACAAAATGAGTTGCAGCAGTGCGCCCTATGAAAAAGAGTGAGTGAATGAAAACGTTGTTTATAACTCCCTAGACACAGCGCCGTGTTTCAAAAGAGAGAGTAAGAAAAATCATATATTTTCTCATATGAATGCAATGCCCAAAGAAAGGCCATGTAGTATGTTCGTAGAAACGTGGAACGCAACACATGCACGAGGGTATTTCCACACAGGATCAACGCGCATAGGAACAGCAAGTCGGGAAAGAAGAGGAAGAACTAAATAAAGCATGAGCAAGTAAGAGTAGGAAATCGGGAAGGAAGCAAAGTGGGCACGAAAGAGAAACGTCCCGAAGGCCTTGCTGAGGTAACCTGAGGCCTTGCTGAGGTAACCTACACGAGCCCCTGGGGCTCGTGTAGGTTACCTCATATAAAACTGTAACTCGCGTCGATTATACCTTGGGGTTTTCTGGAAAAAAAATCCTAAAGCAAACGTTCTAAAAGCAAAAAACAGATTGTTTTTATGCTTGTTCATTTAATTGGTTTAATCAAAGATAAATAAATTTAAGGAAAGAAAAAATAGAAAGGCTTGTCAATGAATACGTAGGTACATCCGAAAAGCTAATATTGCGTAGCTTATTATTATTATTATTATTATGAGGGTTTTCCCGCCGTATTAGATACGAAGACTATATAACAGCGATCCAATTTTGTATAATATAGTTTAGAAGTTGAGTCGAACTCAGATGAGCTCTTTTAGTACAATCTCGGCCAGGTGCACCATGTCTGGCAGGAAATAAGGNGTGGGCACGAAAGACAGCCGTCCCGAAGGCCTAGCTAATGGCTAAGGTAACCTACACAAACCCCCTGGGGGCGCTACTCCCCACAACATAGGATGGGCGAACCTAACTAACCTAACCCTATGGCCCATCCTATGCCCCCTGAGGGGGCTTGTCAATGCATACGTAGGTACATCCGAAAAGCTAATATTGCGTAGCTTATTATTATTGAGGGTTTTCCCGCCGTGTTAGATACGAAGACTATATAACAGCGATCCAATTTTGTATAATATAGTTTAGAAGTTGAGTCGAACTCAGATGAGCTCTTTTAGTATAATCTCGGCCAGGTGCACCATGTCTGGCAGGATATAAGGCGCGAGCATTTCTAACCCTACACTGCTCGGCCGAACGTCATCGTTCAGCCATGCGGCGCAGGGAGAGACGAAAAACGAAAAGAGAAGAAGACAGAAGAAAGAGAATACTCGTGCGGGGGTCCCTTCCGTGACCCCCACACGGGAGCAGATAGGAGTCCCATGGGATGGGTCGCTTACCACCATTTGGAAGCCCACCTCGCGGAACAGAAGGGGAAATATAGAGGACCTACCTAACTCTACAAAACTAACCTTCTCAGCAGGAACTGCGGCCAGATGCTACATCCCTGCGGAGAAGGCACTGGGGACCCTTGGGTGCGTGATGCCCCACATATTGCGGCAGGGAAAGGATCTGCCAGAATATGCCCCTGAGGGCTATTGCGTAGCTGAATCGGACAGAAGATACCTCTACAATGACTTCCTGTGTATTCCACATGTGTATTCTTTACGTATATTTGATCAGACTCAATCATAATTTCAATCAATTAGAAATGCATTAGAGTAGGATAGACTTCCATATATAAAACTAAGATACACAGTTTTTACAATGAATGCCACGATCAATCGTTTTTGACTTCCATCCTCAAGATGGAATTGCCCTCAGGATGGCATTACTAACTCATTTTTGCGAAGTATTACTTGTTCCCGCGTAAGAACAATCTCACGTTTAACTTACCTGATGTGCATAAAGTACTCCACTATATAAAGTAGCTATGAAAGTAGTTAAATATGCATAAATTTTCTATACATAATCATTCATATTATGCATGTTCATGTAACAGCAAAAATATTTGTGGCAGGAACGTTTCTAATTTCAAGTGTTAATGTATCCACATCCGCAGTCCACGGATATTATGAATGAGTATCCACAGATAGTATGTACATAACAACCACATATCCAGTCCACCTCTATTCACGATCAAGTGCAGTATCACAATAGTGTGTACATCTGAAAAACACTGGTGATAGATTAAAGAAAGAAAAAAGATAGGGGCATTTTGCAAATAGTTACATGCAACAGTACCTATGTATATATAACGTACGTTAAGTCTTTGAACACGGGTGCCGTTCAGAACAAGAGGTCAGACTGCCAAAATTAAATCGTTTCAGAAAGCATAGTGAGTGCGAGAAGGAAAACTGGCAGATGAGTTCCAGAAATGCTCGGTGCTAAGAACAGTCGGATGTACGTAATAAAAAAATTAGCTTTCTTTACGATATTAGTACGGCAAAAGAGTAGATAACTTAAATGAGGCAACTTTAAACGCGATTCGATAAGAATGTGGCACAGAATAATACATCAAATGACTCCTAACTCATTTGCGCAAGACAATAGGTATATTAGTAGTAATGGAATCAATTCAAACTACACTACAGGTTAGGAGTCGCACATAGAGGATGGCGCCAAATACTACAGACATTGGTTCATAGGGCGTGAATAAGCTTAAGTTTGTCTACACTACAGGGAATAAGTGCTTGATACTTGAATCTACTTTTAACTTTGAAGATGAGAATTACAATGGAGTAGATCTTTAAGTCGAAGAGAATATAGTCCTACTGCCTACAATAATTTACGACAATATAGATAACTGCAGCTGCAGATGAACAACTTTTTGTTAATCGAGAACATCGTTTCACAATAACGAGTCTTCAAAGTTAACTACCTCCCAGGACAACCCAATCTTCTATCTTCATGGCGGGGGGAGAGGAAGAAGCAGTCATCATTAGGCGGATGAATCAAAGCTCTCCCAATACTGCGGCAGTACAGTGAACAAACCGAACACATTTCTGACCAGAACTCTCTTATGACACAACTGGGTCCATAATTACGGCTCAATATACCGAACACAAGCTATCTCATTAAGATGGCATCATTGTGCGGCTACCAGACACTTGCATCGTCGGATGGGGTGTTGGGACATTATTATAGTAGTTTAAGCCTCAGTCTCCATAACAACGGTGATCTAACAGAGGAAGAAGCAAGGGACATATTGTATGACGATAGAAATATGGGGAACCCATGCACGAAGGTGTTCCCACACAGGATCAACGCGCATGGGAATAGCAATTCAGGAAAGAAGAGGAAGATCAAAATAGAGCATGAGCAAGTGGGAGCATGAAAATCGAAGGAAGCACAGTGGGCGTGAAAAATAGACGTCCCGAAGGCCTAGCTAATGGCTACGGGTCGGATGGGGTGTTGGGACATTCGAAGAAGAAAGACCAGATGTCAAATATGATATACAAGCAAGCAAAACACTGAGGACAGTGCAAATGCTTTTTATAGCAAACTACTATACTCTGCCGTTATGTCAAGGCAGTTTGGGCTCAGCAAATTCCTCTACAGCCTTGCCAATTCTGAGATTTTGTTCGGCCCTTATCTTACCCCCGCCCACCACCTGCATGTAAAGTAATCTCAAAAATTCCCATAGAATTGGCATCGTTGTAGAGGAATTACACCACAGGCGAACTGCCATGATAAAATGGACAGAGTATAGACTTACAAAATTAGCAAATTCGCCTATATCTTTCGTGCTCATTTGTTTTTGTGTTATGTATCGGAGCAACTCGTCGCTCTAATATTATTTTTTTATTTCTCAACACATCCAGACTGACACTAAATAAGAGGGTTATTTTTTAATTAAGTACAGAAGTGAAATAAAAAAAGAACAAAAGAAACGACTATCATTTTTTTAACAACTTTATTTTATACGAAATGTAGCACCTAAGACCTCAGTGAGTAACCTGGAGCTGTGAGGTGGATAAGAGTTCCATCTCAACAGTAGATGGTGTAGTCACACCTGAGCCAGCTGAGAAAGCAGTGGTAGATTGTAAACGGAGAGTGTGAGCGTTGACTAAATTCTCCGAACTGTGTGCCATCCAGGATAAAGAGACAATGCCCAGTCTCTCTCTCTCCATCCTTCACGGCGCCAGCACTCACGTTGTTAGCCAGTGCCTCCATCTATTGTTCTACATAATTTCCACCATTGTTAAGGCACTATCACATCTTACAACTAGTCTTAATGCCCTCTTCACAGAAGTCTGCCGCCTGATGTGACACCTGCTGCTATGCGGTAGTTTTCACAGCATCGTCGTCGTTGTGACGAAGACGCGTCGAGAAGCTTCTTCAAAAGGAGGAATGTGTGGTAGTCACTGGACGCTAGATCGGTAGTGCACGGAGGATGATTAAGTTCCCGGTTATATGATGCGACGACATCTTGAGTGCGGTTAGCCGTGTATGAACGGGCACTGTCATGAAAAAAAAGGTCCCCTACTCAGCATGCAACGCCTTTTGTTGTTTTGGAGTGCATGGTGGAATTTCTTTAGGGTCTCACAACACATAGCAAAATTTATTGTCACAACGATACAAAAAATTCCCAAGCGGCACACAATTCGCATCGCAAATACACAGTACAAAGGGTGAGATCTCGTGCAGCGGAGCCCTTTTAAATACCCAAAAAACAAACGTTTACGCAGTCAAATGTTTCCGATATTGCGCCTGTGGCTTGCTAACAGATGTGGCTAAACAGCGCACACCCGCGGAATGGCGACCGCAGCAGTGACGCCACACCGGAATTTCAAACCTGTACTTAGCTTAAAAACAACAAATTCTCAGTGATTTGTTTCTCGGCTTTTGTGTCAGAAGGTGTCAAGTTGAACACGAACTCATATGAGTTCTATTGGTCTCAAGTGACCGGGGCGCTACTACCGGCAGGAGATAAGATGCAGACAGGGGAAGCATAGAGAACCAACCTAACTCGATAAACTAATCTCGTCAGCAAGAATAGCGGCCATCTGCAACCTCTCCTGAGAGAAAGGCACTCGGGATAGCCCTTGGGTGAGCGACGCCCATATACTTTCTGACAGAGAAAGGACCAGCGAGAATATATATAGGCCTATACCTCTGACGGCAGAAGAGCTTAAGCTTTATTGCCACAAACACACGACACATATGGATGGGATGAAATATAAGGGCACACACAAAGCGGCATCCAAATGCGCAGCTACACAAAAGTCAACGTCATAGCGCGGGGCGTAGCGCCGTGATATTAACTAGCCACTCGTTTTAACACGGCGTCCAAATATAGTCGATATGCCCAGCCGTTTCCACTCGCGATAGTCATTTGAAAATTATTATTATAGTTGGTTGGGTAACTAGTGCCGCAGGCATCACGCCCGCCTAGCGCCGAAAGTCATTGGAAAACAGCGGCCATAAAAGCACACCTATTCACGTGAGGGCAGTGCTCTAAAAGGATATTGGTGGACACGCGGTGGAATTGCACCACCAGTCATCCGTAATGATGAAATTAGAGCAGCCAGGAGGGATCAGTGACTGATAAAGCGGGATACCCAGTGTACCGCTGCAGTTTCATCGTAGCCAAGGTGCTACTTTGCATTACAACATGCCAGTCACCGTCAGATCTCGACGCCGTATAACTAGGTACCACGACAATCTATCCTTGCAAGTAGCTATAAGTGATGTTGTTTGGCAGAAATTAGCAGGAGTGATGATGTTCTCTCCTAATTTGAAAGCATTTATAAATTTCTTTCAGATGAGAGCATCAAGATTTCATAACTTGAGGCAAACGCAGGGGAAGAGAATTTCAAAAATTTGCCAACGCTACGTCAATGCGCAACTAATAGCAGCAAAGAACACAGCAAAGGCGCAAGAGAATTTATGATGATGAAGAATATCGAGACAAGTGTGCGAAGGATTTCTCTGAGGCTCGCGACGGAATCAACAACAACAACAACAAAAAAAGGCTTCAGTGAGATGTAAAATATTCCATCATCTGACAAATATCACTTTTTGCTTCACTTCCTTCATTACTGCAGTCGGTAGCGCAAAGAAATAAATAAAGAAAGGCTAGCATAGCCATATAAATGATCCTCATAGCAAGGACTTCTGCCAGAGGCAGCAGCTTTCGCAGTACCTAAGGCAACTGAGCTACGGCCAGTAGAAGGTGTAGCATTGTAGATAATCTAACGGCTGAAGATAGAAGTTACAGCGAGAGCTAAGAGCACCAATTCATAAAATTCTGGTGTTCTAGGAACAGTATAGAACAATTCTGGTCATACTAGTAACATTGTTGCACCTGCGACAAGCACAGTTGCAGCTCAAGAGTAGGGAGCACAACGGAGGCTGTGAGGGTACCTGGGGAACATCGGCAGCTGCAGGAGCGAAGGAGTGTAGCTGCACATGTGGCTAGCAGCACAGGTGATGAAAGTAATGCCCAACGAGAGCATACGCATGCACTCACAAAGTGATTAGGTATTGCAGTACATCAACAAGAATTATCAAATACAATAATAAAGAAAGCAGTTATGCATTCATCTGTCCAATTTCTATCAGAGGCGTTTTTCCGCGTATTGGGTACAAAGACTACATAACAGCGATCCCCTTGCATATAGCATAGTTGAGAAGTTGAGTCAAACTCAGGTGAGTTCCACTAGTTTGGTACTTAAAACCAGTCTATGCGAATACTGGCTGGGTAACGATGTAGATTTGGGTAGCCAAGAAAAGAAAAAGGAAGGTAATGAATGAACACAACGAGCAACGGAGGGCTTCTCAGGTAGCTACATAGAATTAGCAACTGGAGGTAATTTTGAAGATGGAAGGAAGCTGATTTCATTTGCCCGCACCGAGCCCAACTTTTCCGATATATTGTCGCTACCTCGTTACTCGTTACAAAGAACCCACGAAGTAAAATAATAATCAGGGTTAAACTAATCGTCAAATTGCCACGTGCTTTATGTCCTCAATTGCCAAATCGCGACCACGAGAATGAAACACCAGAGGGTGTCGATTTCAATTGTTTGCTGTCATTTTTGGCCGGGTACTTCAGTATATATATATCATAAAAACAAAGTTCATCTCTTCTTTTATGTCACCACCAAGGAAAGCACTCTATCTGTGAGCGCATGTTAATAAAATGCAACCAATGGAAGCCTGAGGCGATAGTAGCAAAGTACAAGCGGCACTGGAAGAATTGTCACCCATAGTTGAAAAGTCACATGCAATTAAATGAGCATAAATAAGAGATCTAACACCAAACCTTCAGTAAACGAGAAATTGATAAGGAACGAACAAGTGACAGAAGCTAGCAATAACTTACATTTCAAGGTACACTAAATCACTTCTTCATTAACCATAAAAGAATGCTGAAAAGACGCTGGCTAAGTTTGGGTAAATTGAAATACAGAGCGGTACATCTATTTGGCAACCTGGCAAATTTGAGAGCGATGCAGCAACATCGAGCAGGTTTGCCGAGTCGGAGGTATTTTGAGAGCACCGAGTTCAGAACACATGCTAAGTCTCATGAGATTGATTCGGATTAAATTAATACTTTGCCTTTGCAGACAGTCAATTTTTTACCCTGGCTGTAACTGTCTGAAGGCGTGAGAAATCATGTTGTTCCTACGAAAACTGGCATATAAATTCAGCCATTAAAGAGCTAAGGATTCGCAGTAGAGAGCCCGAAATCTAAGCTACTATTCTACGATGAGTCGGACACCTGCTCGTCCCGTTTCATTATACATATATTGGTATTGTCCCGCTATTTCTGCAACTAAGAAAATCAATAGGGTTCTAAGATGATTTACTCGGCTTACAGCCGGAACCACAACGTTGTGCTCAGGTGGCAAGAGATGAAGGACGAAAAGAGAAGAAAGAAGCGCCCGTGCGGACGGTCCCATCTGTGGCCCTCCGCACGGGCGAGGTAAGAGCCCCGCAAAAAAAATCGGTCACCTCGATCGGCGGCCCACCTCGCGAGAGCAGAAAGGAAAGATACAGAACCTACCCAACTCTACAAAATTAACCTTCTCAGCAGAAACTGCGGCCAGATGCTACATCCTCAGCGCAGAAGTCACTCGGGACCCTTGGGTGCGTGATGCCCAAACATATTGTGGCAGGGAAAGGGCCCGCCACAATATGCCCCTGAGGGCCTGCTCGTCCCGTGAGTCGGGCCGTACAGTGCTACCTTCCGACTCCGTAACCCTGCTTCTTAACTTACATTCTCCCATCCAGTTACTACAGCTAAGTCTCCTCTGTAAAGGCAAGAGCTCCACCCAAAGAGCTAGCTACTTTTCAGCACCATCTAGTCGTACTGCACCCACCAATGTTGACTTTATCCTAACGAACTGGACGATCCAACTGACGAAATAAGGCAACATATAAGACATGGACATTGGAATTAAGCTATTGCATGCGACAACCAAGAGACGCTTACGAAGAGAGGACCTGTGGAGTAGCCTAACGTTGTACGCATTAAAGCTCAAGGGTGAGGGTACATCGTAGCGTATGTACTACACCGCAGCACTAGCAGCAGTCGGAGCGCAGCACGGTGCAGTACATGGCGGTGCACTAGTCGACGGTGTAATTGAGAGTGGCGGTGGGCAGATT
>LQNS02000211.1:1959822-1970258 GCA_001587735.2 Parhyale hawaiensis | reverse complement strand
CCTATAGTATATCGGGAAAGAAAAAAAAACCGATGACGAAGGAGAGATGTCCGGAAAGCAACCTATAGTGTCCCCTTTGGCGCACCTCTCTCCATAATACAAGATGGGCGAACCGACCTAACCCAATGGCCCATCCTCAGCCCTCTGAGGGAATCCAGAACCTTTGAGGCACCACATCCTCTTACTGAAGGCTGGTTCACAGAACAGTTAGATGGACCTGTTCCCTCAGCTCAGCGTCCAAATGCGTTTCTGTGTCCACTTGAACATCAGAGAAGTGCACCATATCTTCCTGAATTTTAATCTAAACAAAATTTGAAGGCATACGCAATGTTACTAAAGCTCCTTACTCAGTCAATTGACTTGAAAAATAATAACAAATGTGGTAGACACACAGTTGCTTAGAAGGAAACAAGCAAACACTATAACAGTGAATAGAGCTAGCACGTTCATATCACTATGGCGTGGACCCGCTTCAAGAGTTCAGCAGTGCAACCTACCGGCATCATCAATGGCAAGAATGTGCATGGTGCAGCGGTTAGGCATCATACAGCCACCAGGAGCCAAGAATCTGTCCCTTGCATATATAACAGAGTCGAGCATGCCTTCGAAGAGAAGAAAATAGCCCATCCATTCGGACACAATAATGTCAAACTTTTCCCTGAACTCCTGGTCTTCTAGTCGGCCGCGTGTTACTTCAATGATATTGTCCAAGTTGTTTGTTCTGAAAAGAAATTACAAGATGACAGCGAAGCTGAGGCATATAATATACACCCTCTTACAAGTTCTGACGCTAAACTCATGTAAGAGTAACTCTTTAGCTATTTCAGACATACTATGTAACAAGAATACTGTACTTAAAAGTCAATATTTATAGCTATTAACACGTAGAGTTTGGTTTCAAAACAATTTGAACCCTTGAGGCCTGAATTTACTTTAGAACTTAAGTATTTAATCATTTTTAACCTTGAAATTCATCGCCAAAGCGCGGCGTACGGTACACGGCAGATGGCACTTTCAAATGCTGATGTTTGTTCTGCAGTAGACAGATACCTCAGAATCGGCACTATTACCTTTGTTTTACCCAACAATACGTCAACTATTGTGGATAATACTTGCATGTAACAGTGCATCAAAGTAGAGCACGAACGGTGAAACAGTGCATCTAATCAGTCAATGCGCCCCCAGTGTCTCCGATCTTGATGTGTTCCGTGCAATGATACGCGACTTGAACATTGAGAGATCCCGGAATCTGCCACATGCTTTGTGTGAACTGGTAATATTTGGTCACCGACTTCCAACCGATGTGAGTTACGACTGACGATCTTTACTTCCTACCATTATCAAGAGCATAATCATATGCCTAGCTAACACGTGACGCATAGGTTAGTTCCCATTTTAAAAACTGACATAGCTACGAAAAACTGTCAATATAAGTAAGTGGTTTATGTTAAATTAAAGAGAAAATTTCGGTATTTTATTTGATTGTGCAACGCTTTAAATGTTTACTTATATTATCTAAACCATAAAGTTCATGAAGATTGACCGCCCAATTTAAGAATCTGCAAAAGATGGCAGTTTGCACGTTAGCTTGACTGTGAGCTGCAGCCTACATTTTTTCATATATGGTTCCATTACTTTTTCTACTTAGTTGAGGATATTTTACAGAAGTCTTGTTGCATTTAGTAATTATTGGCAAACCTGTATATACTTTACTGCTAAAAGTTATAGCTACAAGTAACACATTCACAACAAAATATAACTGCCCAAAGTCTAATATCGTAAATCCACATTTTTGTACCACCCTTTGGTGTTTGCAGTAAACTAAATGATATTACAATTGTAAAACTATCAGTCTACAGTTGTAGAACAGAGGCTTCTGAGTTTACATGACATAGCTGGCAGTAGAGGGACCAATGGGCCCATTCCTAGAGAGCAGCAAGGACATACGATCCGGCCCTCTTTGAGCTATCTATTGCCATTATGTCAGTACATTTAAATATCTGAGAAAAAAAAGAAGAGAATAAACTCAGTGAAAGAGATAATCGTGCAAGCACGATTTATTGCTGCAGCTCCACGAAGCTCGGAGACGTTAAGTTAGTCGGGGCATCAAAGGTGGATTCAGGCTGCCTCTGAAGCTCTGACCGCTAGGAGTTGTTACTACAGGAGGAGGTGTTTCCACTGTTTGTCAAGACGATTTTTAATCTTTGGAGAGAAGTCTATTCCAAAGATTCACCATCAAATACGAGAAGAACTGCTGACATAAGAGTAGTTTTTTAATCTTAGTGTTTCAGTTTTTGGCGGTTGTTTCGGAGTCAGTTATTAACGTCTCTCTAAAAAGTCCAGTACCTAGTAGTTAGTAGGCACGTCGTTGAAACTATTCAAGTACTTGAATGTGTCCATTAGTCTTCTTTGCTCGAGGGAGATGAATTCCACTTCCAGTAGCAGACACTCGTATGGCTTGTTTCGTAGCTGAGGTATCAATTGGATTGGATTCTTTCCAGTTTATCGCCATTGATGCAATGATGCGGCGAACAGAAATGAACAGCAAATTTTAAACGCGGGTGCAATAGTGCTTTGAATTTGATGGCATGGGTACTCAGAATTGTAATGAAATGCCAAATATTCAGCTAATGGAGCGTTTGACAATTATTTTGTATACCGTATATAGCTATGTGGTAAAAAAAAAAAATCAGCGCAAACAGCAAAGCTGAAGAGTGACTTGGAACAGGTGGCAGTCATGAAGTGATGTAGCACTGGAAGCCATGAAGTGATGTAGCACTGGAAGCCATGAAGTGATGTAGCACTGGAAGCCATGAAGTGATGCAACACTGGCAGCCATGAAGTGATATAGCACTGGTAGCCATGTGATGTAGCACTGGAAGTCATGAGGTGATGCAGCACGGCCAGTCATGAAGTGATGCAATATTGGCAACCATAAAGTGAGGTAACAATGGTAACCATGAAGTGAGGTAACAATGGTAACCATGAAGTGAGGTAACAATGGTAACCATGAAGTGAGGTAACAATGGTAACCATGAAGTGATGTAACATCGGCAACCATGAAGTAATGTAACATCGGCAACCATGAAGTATAGTAATGTAACATTGACAACCATAAAGTAATCTAACATAGGCATCCATGAAGTGATGTAATGTAATATTATGTATTACTGGGTTTTCTCAACCTCCCATTTCTTCCGGCTATAGGAATGAGGAAGTTCTCTACACATAGAGCCTAGTGTGCATATGTCCATTTTCTGTATGAAATTCAAATATTCCTAGAAATTATGAGGAAATTTCCATTATTATTGGTATCAGACAGAAGGTATAGTATTTTCACCTACTGATGATACTGCTCATTTGCGAGCAGAGTGACACAACTCAAAAACCGGGTATTTTGAGTTATTGTCACAATCACAAAGCCCGCGTCAAGTTCTATTAGTGATAATAATTTCATAACTGAGTCTGTAAAAGTAGCTTCTAGTGGGCGCCTGGTGCCGCTCTTAAACTACCTCGTTTGTCATAACATTTCGTATCAATTACGGCACATCTCAGTTAGCTATTCCAGAGCTTGATTTAGGGTGAGGGTGTGTGCCGCTGAGTGAAGATTGGCATATGTTGTTCTATGTCATCATTGTTACCAACCTAAGTATTCCCTTACTATGTTTATTTGGCAAAATTGAAAACAGTTTCTACCTCTCCTAAAAAACGTCAATTTTATAGTTATTATTAAATTACACTAGACTGGCGACGTGGAAACTGAGAAACTCCATGAGGTTGACAAACCCCCACGCAAAGTTATGACTGTTCTCGCCAATGAGCGATATATAATAATGAATTTGCTTTTCCTGATCTACAATACATTCCTTACGGTAAAAGGAAGAAATTAATTTTGTTTGAGGTCCCTGTGATTACTCAAACTTATTTTATCAACGCTTGGGTAAATCGGCCGGTAAGCCAACTTGCGAAAGGCCTGATTTCAGTGCGCAATTAAGGTATGGTGAAACCTACGTTCAGACAAATAGGGACGCATTCTTTGTACAATGTTTCTAATAATTTTTTCCAAACAACTGGAGATATTTTATTTTATTTTTTTTTTAATGTTGTCATAATTATCCTTTAACATTGGGAAGTAGCTATTATGTAGCTATCACCATCGTGCTTGGGCTCGACAAGTCGTTAAAGAAGTTGACGGCACAAAAACGTCATCAGCAAGAGAGTGCAATGGTAGGATATGAGAGAAACACGTCCCAATTTCTAACTAAGGCTAAGGTAACACATGAAGTCCTTTTCCCTGCAACACATTGTTGACAGGCATAAGTCATCTTATAATTTTGTTATAAATTTGCAAAACTAGAAACAACAAAATTTATGGACACACAATATATTTTCACCTGACTATTTCCATCGCATCAAAAGCGACAGACGCCATATCCACAGCATTGACACTGGCAGCTTTGGCCTGCGCGCAGAACATGGAGAGTATGCCTGTGCCACAGCCCAAGTCCAGTACTCTTGCTCCGGAGACCAAGTCTGTGTTGTTGAGTATAGCATCCCGATACGATGTGGTGCGTACCGTGTCCTGCAACACAATATTTTAAATCTAGCATATTTAAGAGACGACACATGAGACATATTACTAGTGAGTGTTGTACATAGACACGGAAAACTCAAATAGCTACAAGATACAACAATTATCTAGCAGAGATAAACCCAGATATTGTGTATGTAACCTCTTGAGAGCATTGTACAGGGTCCTTGAGTAAATTATGGTTGATACACAGTCAATCTTAGCAATAAAAATTAATGTAACTTTAGTCTAGTACGAACAGTACGGTAGGTACTATTGTCTGAAATATCCTACATGAACGGTGGTAGGCGTTAGATTTTGCTTAAAATAAAACTTTGGATAACTAGTTTGCAGTGCAGTAACACATTACTAACACTGGTCTGCATCATTTTTTAGGCTTAGGGTTAGCCAAGTCTTTCTATATGGCTTTTGAATACTGAATTCAGAAATGTAACCAATTTTTCCGTATCAGGTCAGGTTTTCATTCCATTTCCATTTTAAAAACACAAATTTTTGGAAATACCGTGTTTTCCGATAATTTTTATGTATACTAAATTTCAATTTCTTTCTAAATATATATAAAATCCAGGAATTTTAGACAAAGTCTCAGATTTTTTTATAGTCATGCCTCCTTCCTTATTCCTCCTTGGAGCTTTATACAAGGCCGGCGTGCACCCTCCAGCCTCACTTGAACTTAATGAGACGAGCGATCAGTTCACCAACTAGCCTCCAAAAAAGAAGGGCTTTGGGATGCGAAGAGCCTCCAGAGGTACTCTGCCTTCGCTCACTATTGCTAAAGTGTTCATTGGAACATTCCGACTATTTGCAGTGGCTTGCTCCGGCAGAGTACCTCTGTCAGTAGCACAGATATACCCACAGCGGAGCGGTAGCGACGCAGGGAGGGTTTTTTGGGGCTCTCCTGCATGGAGGTGCTAGGCCATAACCAAATTAGGAAACTCATCGGTCTGATGCCTGAGCGCTCTGCAGTCGACCCTCTGTGAGGCAGGGTTTCTATAACCAAGACCACTGCCGTAGGGGTAGATTGCCTCAAGGGTCTTACTCGTGGTCGGTTATATCACCTTGATGGTCAGCTCAGGCCGTCTCTGTGCTATCAGACAGTCATGACTGCGGTTTCGCCTATCCGGCGTTGATTATTTTGATTCAGAGTAGTTTCCCGAAGCCAAAGGCGATGCCGGCTTCTGCACTGTTGATCTATTGCGTTTTGTTCGCTTAACAGCGTCCGCAAAGGAC
Source organism: Parhyale hawaiensis (assembly GCA_001587735.2). NCBI lineage: Eukaryota > Metazoa > Arthropoda > Malacostraca > Amphipoda > Hyalidae > Parhyale > Parhyale hawaiensis. Next base: position 1,964,437 of record LQNS02000211.1, on the reverse strand, counting down.
TCGTTATGCCGTGTACCATCTTGATGTTGAGACGTGTTCTTCTTCCCGTCTCTCGATCTGGCGATCTGTGGTAACGGTGGTTACTATCCTGGATCGGTGTCCCCTTTGACTTTGATCTTGACCAGAGCCCTGTGGTGGACATAGGCTTACTGATTTGCACCTATGCGCAGGACTTGGTTTCTTTTCGTTATTAGGGTCAGATTTCATGCAAGGCTGAGATACTGCCTTTGTATCGGGACTATCGCCGGGCTCCTCAAGAATTCCGAGCCTGTGTATGAGGAGTTCTGGTTACTGTTAGACTCGGACCGGATCTGCCATATGGTCCTGTAGAGTAAGTTCCCGGTATTGGCGAATGATCAGTTTCGTTACAGAGGCCTTCCGGCCAGGACGTAGCAACTCAAAGTCTTGCCTGAGAACGGTCCTAGTCCCATCTGAAGCTATGATTGTGAAAAGATGTGCACTTTACTTTTTTTTACCCTTGGTCAAAATCCCTGAGTCCTGCTCTGATATAGGTGTAAGCTCGGGGCTTACCCAATCTCAAGTCTTGAACGTTTATAGATATAGGGGGTGGGACATGGTAACATTTCTAAGTAACATCCCAAGAGGTGATAGGAGCAGGATACATAACTGGACTTCGCCAACTCTTCAAGATCCAGTACAGGGATCCGGCGCAAGAGCTGTTGAAGCTCCAAGCTTGGAGGCGTATCGCCCGATCTTTTTTTTTTTATTGCACTTGGTCAAAAACCATGAAGCTCTGTTCGGGTATAGGTGTAAGCTTACGACTTAACCCAAACAGAGTCCTGATCCTTCATAGGTATAGGTGGTGGGACTTAGTAACATTTCTAGTCCCATCCCGAGAGCAGGGTACATAACTGGGCTCTTCACCGTCCAATACAAGTACACAAAGCAGGATTTGGCGAAAATCAAAGTTTGGAAATGTGTCGCTCAAAGTCGACTTTGTTTTACAAGCTCAGCACCCAATTTGGAGCGTTGTTCTTGCACAGTGAAAGTTCAGGGAATTAACTCCTAAAATAGGTATAGCCAGCAGACTTAGCCCTTTTACCATTACAAGGTTTGTGTCCTAGGCCGCAGGCGGAGTCTCAAGCAAAACCCGACGCCCTGCCTTGAGGAGGACTTAGCCATCGTTGAAGTTCAGATTCTGCCAAGGAACAAGACTTGGGCTTATGTATGGAGGTCCTCAGTCGGCTGGACTCAGAAACGCTTGCGGTCTTAAACTCGTATAGGCCCCGGGCCCTAGTGGTATCTGCCCGTTTGAATCCGCGGGTGGTATAGTCTGGGTGTACTAATGCTTCCGCTTCCTGTGCCGGCCTCTCGAGATGGTTGTGTGCTATATTACTAGCCAACTTAGGATTTTATTCGTATAGCTAGGTTTCTAGGCCGGACCCTAGTCGATCGGGACCCCTCGAGTGCGACGGAGCCAGGGTTGTTGGGCTTCGTCGCTCATAGATGCCGTACGTGTAAGGCGAAATGGCTGTTCCGCGTGGTGGTGACCCACGTCGATAATTTCGTAATCTAAGCTTGCGACGTTTTCTTGGGAAATGAGTGACACGTGTTAGCCCGGCCATTCAGCGGGCCAACTCCAACTATTTTAGGTATCTAGTACTTTTCCGTAGAGCCCTGAGATATTGTTGCCCGGCCAGCTTCCGTCTCCGCCCTGGGGCTGCTTAATCTTTCTTTGGCCCTGAAAGATTATGCGTCCCTGACTTCTTCTTGAAGGGTAGGTAGGGCTACCTTGTCCTTGTACGTTCCGTGCGCTTCTGACCAAGAAATTAAGTTTTCTCGGGGTTTGCACACCACGATAGTCTTGCATTTTGATTGATGTTGTGACCGAGAACGAGAGCTCCAGAAGACGTATCCTATCTACACTCTTTTCGGTTTTCCTCCAGTCGCTCGGCTGTGTAGGTGATAAGACTGTGGCTTACCGGCCGGACGTTGCGTCCATTCGTGGACAACGCTTTGTCGCTATCGACCCTGGATCAGAGCTAGGTCTCGGATCGTAGAAAACTTTTCTTGTGAGCAAATAGGGGTACCGACCGAGATTAGGGTTGTGCGTTCTCTTGTCCTCGCTTGTTTTCGAGGGATTCGCGTCATGTAGGCTGAATTCCTCCTGTATGAAGGAGCGCAACGCGTAGTTGTGCGGAGGAGCGTTTCGTGCCCGTATGGCTACACGCCCGCCCTCTCATAGAGTATCTACAAGATGAGTCCCCTGTCTCTCCAAGATACGGGGGGTTTTTAAAGAAACTCTCCGATGTAGTCACTCTGGGCCCCGATTCGCGGAGAATAGGCCCTCAACGACCGGGAGAGTTGCCCTTTGCTTCTTACCGCCTGGCTTGTGGTCCAGACCTATTGTCGAAATTCTAGTCGCGGCGGCTCGTTGGCTGCTGAGACGCAGAAAAGCGTGCCGCTGGTCGTCGTCGTCCGCTCCGTTAGCCCTACGTTCTACAAAGAAGTTGGTTACGTTACAAACCGCTGAAGTCTGCTCACCTCTTCTCGAGGTCTGTGCGAGTGGTTCAAACATTTGGTTGGCAGCCGCTAGGCGGCTTGAGTATCCTCTCCTACGCCGTGTTGTTGATTAATAATGTTGCAGGGCCGAAGAGAGGTGTATAACGATCCGTAGACTTCGTTGAAAACTTTAACTGTTTGAAATGGAAAGGGAGCTGCCTTGGACCTTTTCGATACCAGCCCTGGCGCTGTTTGTCTGGAGTTCCTGCGCCCAGGATGTTCGTTGTCTGGGTAGGCTACTACGTATAGCTCCTCACGCTACCTGCAGGTAGTAACCTGCGCTTGCCCAGAAACTGATCTCTAGCAAATTGGCGGCCCTTAGACTACACAGCACAGCTACGAGGTTCAAAGAACGGGAAACGATCCAAAGAGGCTCCTACTTTGCCGTTCGTGGGCCAGAAACAATCCACTGTGCTTCAAGACCCCCATTTTTTTGTAGAGGGCTCAAGCCTCCCGGCTAGAAGGCCGAATCAGTACCACAGTGCGAGGGGATTGCAGGACTGCGACATGGCCCGCGAATCTTCACTACGCCTAGTGACCGACTAGGCTTGAGCAGAGCGTCCAGTGGAGAAAAAACCCTTGGCGGCGGGACTTACTACAGAAGAGCCGCCTTTTCGGTTGTATCTACGATTTGATGAAGGTGAGCAGGCTGATTGCTCCAATAAGGTCTCCGGCCTGTACCTCCCCAGGAAGTGTAGGGCCTTGTGCCCAACGAGGCTGTAACCAGTCCGGAGGAGCTGCATACATGAGCTCCCTGCTAGCCAGTGAATCTCCGTCGATTCCGTAGAGGAGTGAAGGTGTAGTTAGCGCTGCCCTGTAGCTATCAAAAAACGTCCACCTTGCCTCTACAACTGGAGGCCTCTGGACGTGCATGGCAACTTACCCTGCCAGGGCGGTTAGACACGGCCCTTGGAGGCGAACGTGTCTCGAGACGGTCTGTTGGAGGCCCCCCCGGACGAAAATCCGTGCCTGGCTCGGGACTGTCTTCCCGCTGCGTTTTAGCTGCCCCACCAGGGACGAGCATAGTAGATGCTCTTGTTACGGCAGGCCCGCCGGCCCCTGCACTGACAGTGGTTAACTTGGGGCATAGGTCTTCTTACGCCCGACTAGCTGTTTGCTCAGTCTATCCATCGGCACTGAGACAGAGCGCCACCAGTTTCCCCAAGAGAGGCCCGGGGTACATTCCAGATATACTAATAATAGGCAAGAGGGCTCTACCAGCCCGATTTACCTGCTCGGTTGTTCTGCGTTTAAGTTCCACTACATCGTGGGAAAAACGTTGGGCCGGTGCAAAATAGGTCATTCTCGGCCACTTCTGTGGGTAGTATTCTCCGGAGCCAGGGTCTTTAAGAGTCCGGGGCTTCGCCAGTGGGGTACCCGCCAGGCCCTGGCTCTAAGGCGCAGGGGCAGGGGACCTCGGTGGCTGAAGCCGCTATACTGCGCTTCGGTGTTACCCGGAGCGTTAGTTTACTATTATTATAATTATTAAAACTTCACGCTTGAGCTCCCACGGAGAGGTAATACAACCCACATGAAACATCTTGCAACACCGGGAAGCCCAAAACGCTGCTCAAGGAAATCCAGCAAAAAACTATTAACAGCTGACTTAAACGCCTGCAGGCCAATACGACCAAAAGCCGATGCCGGCAACAAATTCCAAACCTTAGCCGACCAGGGTACAAAGCACCGACAGAACCGATTAGTTCGACATCTGACAGCGTCCAAAGTGAAGAGTGCGCTCCGCACGCAGCAGAATACAAACCATGCCTCTCATTATTGTACACCTTATAAAATATGCAAAGCTCTGCTACTCTCCTCCTGGGGGACAGGTTCACTAGATCATTATCAGCGCACAACCTGCTGGCTGAACTAATAAGTCGATCCAACAAACGCAAGTGAGGGTCAGCAGCTGAAGCCCAGACAGGTAAGCAATACTCCAACACAGGCAGCAAAAACGCATAAAAACATCTACGGGCAATCTATCACCAAACACGGAATTCACCTTACGCAGGAGCCCAATCTTAGTGGAAGCACGTGACACCAACCTCCTAATATGCGGCTCAAAAGTAAGCTTCTCATCAAAGACAACACC
>LQNS02000211.1:1862896-1882432 GCA_001587735.2 Parhyale hawaiensis | reverse complement strand
AAATTGACATGGCGGCTCTGGTTTGTTTACAAAATCGTTGACCGTTCTTGTGCTTTTCAATGATCACGATGATCATTATCACGGTGATTCTGATTACGAGCGTGGCCACAAAAAGACGCCTTTATTACCTTCGTTAAGGAGGTCATGTTTTCGTAAGATTTATTTTTTATCTGTAACCAAGATAACTCCTTAACAAATTTACAGGGATTGTTAGGTATGTTACGAGCAGGAAGCAAGGAGAATGTTAGCCAACTAGTCAGTCTGCCGAAATAGTAGTGATTTAAAATTTCGAGTGGTTTAGGCTTGTGTTCTGCTCAACCCTATACGACATGGCTGTTATTCGCACGTAGCTTAGCTTCAGCTTTATAACAGCAGCTACGCACTAATATCATTTTATTATGGTAGAGTGAATTTATTCAGCGACATTATAAGGTTTAAGGACACAACAATGCATTTGGAGGTGAGGCAGGGTTCACACTAGTGACATTATTTATGGCGACGCGAGGACAATCATTTTGCTTTTTGCCCGAGCAACATCCGAGCTTATATATCCTATACTGTAGAAGGTTACAGATAAAACGGGTGTTGGCGGTGCCTAAGCCAACAGCGCAACGCAGAGCTGCCAAATTTGGCACACTGAAAGGGCACCCCAAAAACCCCCATTGCTTTTTTTTAGAGCCGAATCCGTCCATTACTTTGTTTTCTATGAGCGGTTTTAGTGCGTATAAAACGGGTGAAGGTGGNTACTGTCACTTGGACAGCTCTGGATGCCAAAATTAATGGCCGATCCGACCCAGATTTTCCAGTCCTTTTTCCAGATAGTGTGGGCATCATCCATTCCAGTTCCAGCTTCCTCGCTTCCATAAGCTTCGCTTCACGCTGGAAAGGATTTTAAAATTTGCGCCCGTCACAGCTCGGAATCGACAAAGAAAATGGAAAATCTGATCGAAATGGGCGGCCCAAAATTTCATAAGCTACAAAAAAGTATGGAGGGGTTACCCCCAAAAACCTCTCTCTAAGGATCAAAATGACATTTTTTTTTTTTTAATTATCGACCGAACGACTTGGTACCCGATCCTTGCTTCAACATTAGTCACTCATTTGACCCACTTCCCATGTAAAAAAAAAGTCGTTTTTGATTACACGACTAGATTTCTTGGCTTTTTAGCTCTTTTTTCATTGCTCAAAGTCCCGGCCCACTGCGCGTTTCCGGACTGCAGCTGGCCTGATAGAAAATTATTGACCCCAAAAATGGACAAAATTCCGGGATTTGCACACATTTTTGATTATTGCGAAAAAACGGTAGGAGCCACAGAAACATAATTTGGCTTATTCGAAAGAGCGTCAAAATTCCCTTCTGGGGTGATAGGGTCCATTTCGATATCTTGCTCGTGGCTCTCGCTATGACGTCATAAGTGATAAAATTTTCAAAAAAATATCAGGATTTGGCCCGAAAAATCAAAATCTGATAACGGACCGGAAACCCAGAACTGCATATAACAAAATATTAGGCATATAAACAGTTGCAGAAAAATGTAAACAAAACCCTTTTATCGTTCGCGGTGACCCCCAGAAACTCGAGAAATCTTGAAGCTCAAAAAAAATCAGATTCCCCAAACGAAACGGAAACTAGGCATGTGTTATATGCATCCAAGCAGCTCGTCGAGACGTTTACAAAAGGCTAATTGGTTTGCCAAATATGTTTGGTTTGACGCGAAAATCGCAAAAAAAATCAGGCCTGGAGGCCGAAATTTGGGCATTTTTATTTGTTTTGGTCAATTGTCAAAAAACACTAGACCTACAGCAACGGGATGAAAACGAATAGAAAAAGTATCAAATTCTTCTTCTGATACCACTTGCACCTCCCCCTAGCTTGCTTCAAACTTTTGTTATGGCTCCGGAAAGACGCAAATTTGGGTCTTGTTTGGGCCCTGGGGATGCACAATAGCTCACCTAAAGTGGCACCCCCGGTACTGAAAACTTGTTTAAATCTTTGCTCACTGTATTTAGATAGATTCCTTGTTAAAAATGCTTTATAATGACTGTCTCTGACAGAGGTTATTGCTTGCTTTACGTAATTTGGTCCATAATAAAGTAAAAATCCACCTGCCCATCGCCCAGATCTGGCACTTGGGGCCAGGAAGCAAAGAGCGTAACGGGAGGACTCACGAGAAATTAGCACCAAAAAGTGACGTCATCGTTGACAAATTAATTGCTGAACAGCCTAGGAGTATTTTAACTAATTTAATCAGAAAAATCATCTTAAATTGCGAAATTCATCTCAAGCGTATAAATAAATTAAGATAATATATAGGCCTACTGATCTCGCAATTATCTATAGAAAATTGCAGTGCATGCTGTGTAAGCTTTCAAAGCACTAGCGCCAAATTTATTCGCTTGCGGAGACCTGATTTAACTTCTTTTTCTTGACTGAAGCCTTATTTACACACCATATTCAGTTCACAGGACTCTTCATCGAAATATTTATTCTTTACCAACAAATATATGCAGCATTATAGCCAATTCTGTACACGAGAGAAACCACAGTAACAGTAAGCCATTGCTCGTACTTTCTGTACCTGGCGACGACATTTTACGATATTTTGCAGGTCAAGTAGCTGGCCAGTCATGAACGGGAGATTGAATGAAATAAATCGAAAAAAATACGGTGATATGTTCAAGAAAACAACATACGAAGGCCTGAGATCCCTCATGCAAATACTTCGACTCGTCGATGTGATGTAAATTTGCTACGTGCGGTCACGGCTAAGTTTTCTTTTAGTGCTTTTGAGTCCTCCCGTTACATTCTTTGCTTCCTGCTTGGGGCCAAATAGGCTACTTATTTTTGCTCCTATCCCATGTTTATCCAATGATAAGCCCTGAATAGGATATACCATTAGAATATAAGTCTCAAGAGCTATCTTTTCCACCCACTTAGCCTTACTTAGCTATTAATTTAAGTGCATGAGGTTCTGACTTAGATAAAGATTGCATGTGGCTTATAAGCCGCCCAGCAGCCACTGTATGCGAATTACTGATGCTTTGTATCATTTGCAACTAAATTAAAACCCTTTATTGCTTATTGACAAAGCTTTGCCACATTCTGAGCTTATTTTGACTCCATGTCTTCCTATATATTGATTGTTTTTACCTTGGGAGCTCCAAATTACTATGAAGATTTTCAGCTGGATATCGCCTAGGCCAATCTTATTGGTGCTTTAAATGGATTTCAGTCATCTTTTAGGATATGGTAAAGTATGACTAGAAATAAATAATACAATAAGTTCATCAAGAGCTTTGTTTTGAGCCTGAATATGTCTAGTTATAATTTGATATACATAAACTGCACCTAGAAAAGTGTGTCTGGATTGAATAAAAACAGGCCCTACCACTGCAGTTTCTTCATCTTAATTGGCTTAGAAGAATTCGATAGCCCTTAATGTGATAGCCAAGAATGCGATCAATAAAAGTACGATAACTAAGAACACGATATAAAAAAAGACAACAAAAAAGACGACAACCAAAAAGCCGATAACCAAAAAGCTGATATAAAAAAGCCGATATCAAAAAAGCAGATATAAAAAAGCCGATATCAAAAAAGCCGATATCCAAAAAGCCGATAATGAAAAAGCCGATAATAAAAAATACGCAAACTAAAAAAGCCGATAACCAAAAAGCCGACAATGAAAAAGCCGCTAACCTAAGAGACGCTAACGAAGAACCCGATGACCAAAAACCCGATAATTAAAAATACGGAAACAAAAAACACTGGAACTGAGGATGCAGTATGAGAGTTTACGATAACTAAAATTCTTTGCAATAAGAATAAAATAAATAAATAAATATCATTTATTATCTCGTATACAGGGTACAATGGATACACCTATCGAGGTTTTCTTTTTGCCTTAATTCTAGAATTTTGGGGATCCAGTAGTGTGAAGAGCAGGAGAAGCAGTCCGTGCTGAGAGTCAATTTAGGATCCCTCATCGTGCATCGCCTGGCCTCTCGGTACTGGAGTGCCCCACGCAGTGTAAATCCGTAGCGTGCCGTCCGGGGAATCGAACCCGGCGGGCCTCCGTTGATGCGATGCCGAACCGTTGTCACTTCACCACCGAGAGGGTTACGTAAACTGAGTATGCGGAAAGTGGGAATACACAAAGTTTGGTTATGCTTAGTGCATGTGCAACTTGGGGTGGGACGGAACATCCCCCAAGGGGTTCCTTGAACCCAGGGGGACGTTTCCGTGAGAATTAGGCTCAGATTCAAGACCCATTGGGCTGGGTATTTGTGCCACAGTGCTTTCTGGCCTGTTTTCAATAGATTTAGTTTTGCATTTCCCATTGATTTAGAAGAAAGAAATGTGATCAGAAGAAATTATTGATTTTATACCACCATTTAGTGGTAACAGATATGCGATAGCTGGGCTAAGGTATACGGAGGCACAAAATTCCTCGTAAAATAGGAGTGCAGGGTCAGATACTCAGAATCTGCGTTATAGGTGTTGAATTGAAGTTGACCGACCAAAATATTACGTAAATCGAGTCTTGTGGGTGAGATACGTTAAATGTGGATTAGAAGCGTCGAATTTGAGTTGACCGAAATAATGTTCGGGTTATGCGAGCGGTTATTGGTTAGAGGAGGTTATCTGGGTTACAATGGGGTTATTCAGGTTAAAACGGGTTAGTTTGGGGTAAATGGGTAACAAATGGGTTATTTTGGTTTAAATGGGTTCATTTGGGTTTGATGGGGTTAATATGGGTTAGATGTTTTTTTTTTTAGGGTTAGACCATACATGTGGAGGTTAGACCGGTTATTTTAGACTTAAACCATTATTCTGGAGTTCAGTGAGCACTATCCGTGCCAGAGTGAGTAATTTGGGTTCAGACGTGGTTCAATAAGGTTCTCCCAATTACTTTAGGTTATTCCTACTTTATTGAGGTTCCACGAGGTATGTCGAGTATCGAGAAGATTTTTTGGGGTAAATACAGCACGATGGAGTAAATTAAGGGTTCTCCTGATGAAATTGGTTTCAGAGAAGCACAATAGGTTTTGTCCAATAAGAATTAGGCTCACCGAAGTATACGAGCAAAATAACTTTGTGCGGACCTAACAGCGCCAGGAAAAAAATGTTGCGAGCCCAAAAATTGCGACCTATTGATGAAACCCGCGCAAATAACTTTGTGCGTTTACACTTTATGTTATATATAGATGATACTTGGCTATATAAATGTAATCAAGTTGAGAGAATGTGCGAGGGCTATGAGAGAGAAAGTAGCTGTTCATACCTCAGCTAAACTATATGCCCATTGAATATAAACTTGAATCTATTAATAACAAACAAAACAATAAAAAATGATGTGCACCAAAAACCTACATATGAAAATGTGTACTCCTAATCAAAGAGGGGTGAATGAGAGTGCGTGTACGGTGTACTATAGGTGTGGGTGGGTAGAGAGAAAGTGTATGTATTTTGTCATCTGGATCAATTTCTCGAGTGAAGGTTGCGGCAAAATTTCACGCTGAATCTGCATAGCAGCTTGCGTGGTCTTCCTCAGCTGTTGGACTTATTTGAGGATTAGAAAACGAATCTTAGGCTTTGCAACTTCAAGCTTTTCTTATCCGGAACCTGAAACAGGAGCTTTGGCTTTGCCTCTTTGACTTGTATTGCTGGATTTAGAAGGAACTCGATCATACTGAATAGGCCGAAAGCTGTATTTTACGGCGTATGATTCAGTGTTTAGAAGTGCTAAGGATAAACAAGTCAAGGGCGTAATTCGCGTAAACTGGTCTGACCAGGAAGCAACGGGCATAACTCGAAGACTCACGAGAAATTAGCACCAAAAAGTGACGTCATCATCGACGAATCTATGGCTGAGCAGTCTAGAAGTATATTAACTAATTAAACCAGAAAAATCAACTTAAATTGCGAAATTCATCTCTAGCGTAAAAATAAATGAAGATAATTTATACTAATTTAGCAATTATCTATAGAAAATTGCAGTGCATGCTGTTAGAAACTGTCACAGCACTAGCGCCGAATATGTTCCCTTTTGGCGACCTGATTTAACTACTTTTTCTTGAGTGAAGCCTTATTTACTCTTCATATTCAGTTCACAGTGCGCTTCACAGAAAATATTTATTCTTTACCAACAAATGTAAGCACCGTTATAGCCAATTCTGTACGCGAGAGAAACCACAGTAACAGTTATAGATAGTAAGGGAATGTTCACTAAATAATAGTTATTTTCGTTTTTTTTACTGGTTGGATTTTTTTAGGTGTTCTTTGATTTTTGCACGGAGCAAAATCCCATACTTGCTTTAATATTGAATTATTTTTCTTCAGTAAGTGAGTGAATTGCTTTCAAATTTTGAATTATAAATGCTGAATGATTGAATTAGTAATGTTGTAATGCACAGCTGTGTCCGTGTTCTACCTTTTTCATGGTACACGATGTTATTTAACTCTTTTCACTGTCCCTCCTTAAATTTTACACGCCACTGTGCAGTATCCTAGATTAAGTTCAGTCATGGCCTCATGCACTTTTCTATTTACTGTTTTCCCAGATTTTTCTTAATTTTTGTGTAGCACAAACAGCTTGTTAATTACGGCTTATAGTAATTGCTGTGTTAAAGGACAGATGACCATACATAAAACAGCGATGAACGAATATTTTTCATGAATGGTCGACGAAGGATTCTAAATTAACATACATGAAAGTGATCATAGACCTTTAATACGTCAGATGTTCGATGAGAAAACGTCACTAATTTGTTTGTTATCAATTTCAAAGTTCACACTGCATGAAAATGTACTATTATATATCATATAAACAATATTGACGAACTCAAGGTTGCCAGCAATGTCCTCAGAGAATGCGTAGGTCGACGGTGAAATCCCGATATGTTGGGAAATGGCCTGATGAGTGGCAGTTGGGAAATGCGTCATACCCAGGTGTGCCTCTTGCACAAACTTTGCGCCTCATACCGGTCCGCCCCAAAAGACGGGACTCACTTTTCGACGGTGTGCAATCAGTTTTCGGGAGACGCTAAGTGCCAAACGTTCTGTGTTTATTGCACATTATATCAGTTGCAAATGTCAGTTACAGTACACGTAGTGATAAACTTACGTACTGACATCCCTCTGTGTGAAGAACACTACAATATAAGATATAACGTCAGAACACAAGCTGCGGACAATATGCGGGAGACAAAATGCGGCCAATATTACGTACTTGTATAGCAATATTTCGAATGTAAACGTCTATTGCAGTGCTTGCACTGGTGAACTCGAGTCATAAGATTTTTCTCAGCGCAAAAAAATGCTGCATCACAAGATACGATACCCAATGCAGGCTGTGGATAACCGCTCCGTATAATGTAACAGTTTTGATGCAGAGGAACATTTTATGACTTGAATTTACCCGTGGAAGTACTATAATTGACATTCACATTCAAAATGTTGCTGAACAAGTATGCAGTGTAGTGCTCATCCCACAGAGGGATCTCTTAGTACGCGAGTTTATCACTACATGTACTGTAATTGATAATTTCAATCGATATAATGTTCAACAAACACATAACGCTTGCCGAATAGCGTCTCACGAAAATTGCCCGCAGTCCGTCGGAAGTGAGTACCCCGAACGACTAGTGCGCCCGAGCGCAGTTGCGTCAGAGGCGCACTATGGGGCGCTATGCCCAATCCTGCTACGCACAACTAGGGTGTTTCAATTGAGGAAATCTAAAGGACACTTATTATGTCGGTAGAAACGTGAACTCGTGCAAGAGGGTGTTTCGACACAGGATCAACGAGCGTGCAAACTGCAAGACAGGCAACAAGAGGAAGAACAAAATGAAAACAGAACACAGCAATCTCAAGTGCGCAAATAGAAGGAAGTAAAGTGGGCACAAAAAGCAGATATCCAGAAGGCCTTACTGAAGCTAAGGTAACCTGCAGAGTTCTCATAGGGTGCTGCTCCCGTAACCTGTAACTTAACTTAAATAGTTCGAAGCCAGCACACTTGCCTGAAGTTTCGAACGAGTTAGGTCATGAAGGCTTCATTTGGCCCACCAATCAAGCATGCCATAACCTGTAGAAATAATAAAAAGAATCTACGTTAATGTGAAATATGATCTTTGAGGCTCGACTAACTAATCCAACTTGACTTATCTAACCTAATCTAACCGACGAACCTAAAACAACGTAGCCTATATGCTAACGAAACGTAGCCTACTTAACCTACTTGTCCTTACATAATTAAAACCAACTTAAACTAATGTTCAGTTGTTGAAGCTGCAAACGGACGGATATTTACTCAAACATGATAAGCACTTTGCATCAGAGACATGTTCTCCCTTTCATTGTATTTTATTCAACTATTATAACGTCGCATAATGGCAAAATGTCTGTGCAGTGCTTTGTATCCACCGCTTATGGGTTTTGTTATCGAAATTCACGCGGTTCTTCAGTGTCGGAAGGTTATTAATGCCAATTTTGCCATTTTCTAGCAATATCAGATGGAGATTCCATAAATATGAAAGCTATGTGCAAGAAAGTTCTCATAAAACGTGCAGGATCCCATACTTTTTCCATGGCATCATATCATACCTCCAATATTAGCACTTGATGCAGAACAGAGTCCTCAATAGTTCCAGGCAGGGTATAGTGACCCCCCCCCCCTCAATGTCGTTACACCCTGCTTTCAGAGGTTTGGAGACCACCTAATATCTATATGTACCCTTAGGGCTTTTGGGGAGAGAGGTGTCGCTAGTGCCCCGTCGTTCCTCTGGATTTGCCTTTGGATGCCAGCGGATGCAACAAGACCAATTATCCTTGCTAAACAAAAACTACCAAATGTCAGTCAGTATCCGCGTTGCCAAATGTAACTGTTGTCTTTACTAACAGACATTATATATCATCTGCTAACTTAATTAACACAGGTATGGTAGCCCTCGACATAAGCCCAATCTGTTTTACGCAATTTTTTTATTTTGGTTCAAAATCCTTAATTCTAGGTTCTCGACTTGCTTCAAAAGTGCATACGGATATCGAATAGCTGGCAGTAAAAATTCTGAACATAAATAATACAACTTCATACTTCATAAAACGAGGTGTTACTTCGCACATTCTGAGAATATTCTTCTTGCAATGCTTCACGATGACTCTCCTGCTATTCGAGAACTTGCAGCAAGAAGTATCTTAAAAGCCAGAGATCAGGCAGAGACTTCTTCAATACGGAAATTTTAATTTCCTAAGCTTATCTCAGATGCTCCGTCTTATTATTCAATGATTAATTAGCAGGAGTGCCAGCAGCAAGAGCCACCCATGACGAGAAAATTTCGTAATCAACTCATAGAAGACACAATAATTAAAAAAATTGCTTCCATTACCAGATTTAGTTTATCGTACACAGGCCGTTGAAAGGATTATAAAGATGGTCACCGATGAATCCACTACAGTGGTGGGTCAGGAAGGAAGAGACGGTGCAATACATGCCCGTTTCAAAGGAAGAAAAATGCTCACAAAATTCGAATCATAAAGATTTCAATATTATTGAAAAATACAATGAAAATATTGAAATTGAAGGTGGGTGGGCGGTGGAACTCGACATACAGCCTCCTCCTCGTGGTAAGTTCTGGATTATTTCTTATATTCATAAAATATAAGAAATAAACTAAGAGCTATACAAATTTATTGTCAATAATATTAGAAAATGTATTATGAAATCGTTCAACTTCAATGTCTTCCCGGTAGCGGATGTTACATGCTGATATTTTTCAGATTTTACATGAACATTATTGAGGTAACATAACATTTTCTTCCCTCTGATGATGCAATCAATAATTTAATTACATATATAATGTGAGGGGTAATTTATTTAAAATTGAGTGTTTACTCATATTCTGTTTATTTTCACTTTCACCTCGGCAGTTGAAGATGATGTTTCAGGTCTATGATTTTTTTCTGAATGTTAATATACGGTATATTCATACGTTTTTTCTATGACAAGTGATATACCTATATCAAAATTAGACATTTAAAAAATTGTGAAAAATCAAGGCTTATACCCTTTTTTCGAATTTTCAAGCCTTTCTCGGCAATTCAAAGAATTAGAATATAGGCCTATGATTTTGCATAGCTTATTTTCATATACACTCACATGTTTTCCGCGCTATGGCATGTTCCAAATAGAAAAAGTTAAAAAAAAAACGATCCACCCTAGTGCAGATGATTTCCGTCTTTGTTGCAGAGACTGCAACATATGTTCAGTGACGCAGAGGGCAAAACGGGCAGCGACCGCTATTCTTTGAACTTAATTCAGTTCATCGCTCTTCGAACAGCTATCCTAGATGCTCAGTACTTTTCAATTCCCCTCGTAAAAGAGAAGCACGATAGAACACTATAAATTGTGGGAACCCATTTGTTTCCAGGATAGAGTCCTTGCGGAGACCTACAGCTCGCAAGTAGGCCAGTCTTTACGACAAGAGTAAAAAATTTAGACTCTATCGTTTGCTTAATTGCTTAAACAGGTATATGAATATGTCTCCACAAATATGGAGAGGTCTTAACGTTGCTATGGGATCCATGTATGCAGGTCACATAGTACCAGTATCGAAGAGGGGGAGATGGGTGGGGCTTAGCTTATTATTGGAATGCACAGTGGTTCTTAACCTGAGGGGCGCCCCCTCCCTGCTGGTACGTGAGCGAATTCCAGGGGGGGGGGGTTGAGCCTCCTCAGTATAACCTGAGTTACATTGAGTACCTCTATCAAGGAGGTTATGTTCTTGTTGTGTTCTTCTGTTTGTCTGTTACCATGGTAACTCAAAATGTTATGAACGGATTTTTACGAAACTTACAGGAATTGTTAGGCTTGTTAACAGTCATAGATAGTTACCTTTTGGTGGAAATCCGTTCATATGTTTGTTTGTTTGTTTGTTTGTGTTGATATGTGTAAACAATATTCTGTTATGCATATTTCTTATTAATGCATACAAATTAATACCATGTTTTGTCTAATACGAATTAGTCATGTACGATTCCCTCTGACTGTATTATGGTAATCACTGAACTGGAACTCGAACCATAACTTGAACTATGCTCAGCCACTTGTGTGATTGACTCGTTCTTCCCGTGCCGTACGCCGTCTCGATAACAACGTGTACCTGCTCTTGTAACATCTGTCCTTTACCCTAATGTAGTATTGAGTGAAGCTACTATGTTTTTCTACCCCCACAACTCCACCGTTAACCAAGTCGGATCCTACGTTATGCCATAACTCAAAAGTTATGGACGGATATACATGGAATTTAAATGAGTTGTTAGGTTTATTACGAAGAGTAAATAACCAAATTTTTGTGATCTGTTCGTTTGTTTGTCACTGTTTGATTTTTTGCTTGTTAGATCAATAACTCAAAAAGTTGCAAGTGGATTTTTATGAAATTTTCGGCTGTTGAGAGTAATGCTAAAAGAGATGATTAAATTTTGGTGCAGATTGGTTGCTCCGTTTGGGTGTTTCAGTTGTGTTTGTCATAATATTTGCTAGCAGCATAACTCAAAAAGTTATGAACGGATCTTCAAGATAATTACAAAAACTGTTAATATATTTGCTACAACAAGAAAGTTGACCTCTGTACGACAAAACAAAGTTATCGCATAATTCGCAAATTACTTTATTTTCGCATTCTTCGCCATATGAGAAGAGAGAAGACAAACACAAATCGCCGCTACACAGTACGTCTGTGATCCATCGGAGCTCAAGCAGAGTACCTTGTCCACGGGCCTCTATTTTCCTACATTTTCACTTGTTTTGGCACCATATAAAAACACTACGGTATCACAACGGGTAAGAAGAAGCTTACCATTGAAGAAAAGACTCGGGCCCTCACCCTAATCGAGCAGGGAGTGCCGGTGAACCGCATAGCTGTCGAACTCGATGTCAGCCCACATCAAACCCTTCAAACTTAAAAAATCGGCTGCGGTATAGTCCCGGGGCTTGTTGCAATCAGGCCTTTGGTGTCACATGTGCCATACCGGCCTCCAGTGCAACACAGGTTGGATGACACCGACGACAACCCTCTAAAATTTTAGGGTTATGAGCTAGGCAACACTGCCTTTGCTTCCAAACATTGACTTTGATACTTAACAATTGGAATTAAAAGATGTATGACTGCTAGATATGGCTTGAATTTCTGCATTTGAAGTCTTTTTGCGTATTTTTTCAACTTTTTAGCTTAAAATACAGCCATAATAAGGCTCCGCCAAAAATTTTTAGGTCCGAGTTTTCTGCAAATTTTGCAACACTTCTTGGGGGCGCTGAGATCGCACGTCGCATTCACCGCTACACGGAGTGACACCGGCTAACACTGCGAGGGTAATACCGGCGTCTGATTGCAACACGCACCCGGCAGGGAGTGCGACCGCCGATTTTTTCATGCTTGAAGAGAGACACTTGGCTGACATTCAGTTCGACAGCTACGCCGTTCACCGACACTCCCTGCTTGATTAGGGTGAGGGCCCGAGTCTTTTCTTCTATAATAAGCTCCTTTCGACCCATTGTGATGCCGTGGCGGTTTTTGGTATCTTACCAAATAAATGAAAAAGTAGCTAAGTAGAGGCTCGTGGACCAGCGTAACGTACGCGTACGATACTCTGCTCAAGCTCCGATGAATCACAGACTGACTGTGTAGCGGGGATTTATGTTTGGCGCGGGGATGGAGCAACACACGTTATGCCACCCTCCTCTTTCCTCTCTTAAGGCGGAGAATGCGAAAATAAAGTTATTGGCGAATTATGCGATAACTTTTTTTGTGGCACAGGGGTAAACTTGGTTTTTGTGGCCACTGTACCGTCAAAACGCACAAATGATTAGGTTTATTTTGGTGTTCATTCAAAGAAAATCGTGGTTTCAGAGTCAATATGAATTTTTTGTCACAGTTGCCTAGCTTATAGGAGGTATACGCTCTCAGTGTGCTCTAGTTTGAACTTATTTGGTGCGTTTGGTCGTACTTTGGTTCCACACTTATGTAAAAACGCTAAGCGGGGCTCGAAGGAAAAAATTATCCTTAAGGGAGGCGTGGGTGTAAAAAGGTTATGAACCACTGCTCTAGCCCCATCCTCCTCTGTCCACTCCCAGCCTCAGCCCTTTTGGCGCAGTCCCTGTCTGAATATATCCTAAATATTGCAGGTATTATCCATTGGTATGGTGAAGTCTAGCCCACTAAGCTTCACTTATCTGAAACTCTGGGTTAGATGCGTTGGTTTCCCCACTTTGAATCGTGAAGCAAGTGTTAGCAGCTACAACTTGGCTTCTTATAGTCGAACACTGCATTTTATGGAACAGAACTAACTTTCTGTCCTTCTCAGGAGTAAAAGGTTTAGGTTCAACGCCTGAAACGCAATTCAATTATTCAAAACCAGCTCTCCTGCCTGAAGTTTACAAAAAATTAAGTGGGCTTACATCACTTCAACTTTGGGGAGTTAATCGAAGACACCTTATATTCCTAAAGCTCCTATATTTTTAGCCAATACTGGTACAAAATATTCCTTATTATACGTGACGCACTGCACTGAAGCCAATATTGCAGTCACCGAAGAATAACTGTCGCTCAGCCATATAAGGCAATAGCCATTAAGGAACAAATTAGCGCACATCACCACTGTTTAGCAGGGCCCGTGTTTGTGTCCGTGCTAATATCAGCTCAAATTACCGGTGTTCCTACTTACCAGCGAAATCCCAGAGCGATAGTGGCGAAGAAATTCCTCTCAATGACGCTAGTCGATCGTCTTCTGTTTCCTGTTTACTAAGTTTGCTAGAATCGCATTGGAAGCAAATTAGAAAAGTTCAGGACGGGCGAAATGAACTGAGAGGACTTTTGCCTTTCAGGAAAGGAGAATGCGAATAAGGATTCTTTTTCTACCAATTCCTATAGGAGGCGAGTGAGACATAATTGACTTGGAAACATTTTTAATTAGAAACATTTTTGCGTAGAAACATCGTTGATTCGCTTTAGTAATTTATGAGTTAGAAAAGTGACCAATTTGGCTAAGGGCAAAATTTTACTTTATGCTGCTCATGCCGCTCGATTGCTGACATTACTCATGGATTTTATTTGAGAGCTTTTATGATGAGCAGCAGGCCTAGGTTTTTCTTGAGAAATTATTATTCAGTAATCGTTGGATTTTATAAAACACTTTCCTCCTTCAGTTTAACTGCTCCATTACGAATCATTCAAATAACGAGGTACGTATTACTCGGAGATCAGTAATAAAAATAAAACTTGGAAATTCGGAAAGTATGTAATTAGCTTTGACTTCGTTTGAGACCGTTTGGCACTCAGATAACAAGAAGTCAAATTGAAAACTAAATAAAATCTTTTGCTAGAACTCGGCTCGTTCAAAAGTTTCATCATTCCCGAAATGACATTTTTTCTGCTGACATTGACTCACTGACGTTACAAAGTTAGAAAAAACACAAGTAAAGCATAAATGAATACATTAATAACTAAAACATAAAAATAACTTCCGGCAACTTTAGAATCAAAGTGTTCAGAGTAATAAAGTTAAAAAATTATTCATAGCACATAAAGAGACATCATTTGATACGAAATAGGTTGGCTTTCCTTATTACGCCAAAATTTTGGGTTCACACAAAATGAAATAACATGAAATTTAGTGCATTTCTGCATTACTCACTTAAATTTTTCGAAAGAAAAACACGCTGGTTGCAGCTGAGGCTTATCCTCTTACATTGGTAACTCCTCGGGGCCAAACCCTCCAGTTTGGCTGGTGTTTTATAGCCAGAATGTGTCGTCACAGTATTACTGTATTCGGTCATGGTGGGTTGTAAGCAATAAGGTCAGCAGTGATTTTTTTCTTTCTGAGTGATATTTCCTAGGAGTTTTACGAGCATTTTGGAGACTCTCACTGCTTTGCTCGAGTCTGCTCGTCCTTTGACGCTCATTAGAGGTGTTTACTGGGTCATATCGTCATTTTCGGAAAAGTTTTTTTCAGAAATAGAAAATTATTGACAATGAATTTATAAAGATACTTTTAATGACTTTTGCAATAAATGCATATCTACTTAAAGCGTTACTTTTGCATCCCAAAACTCGGAACAGTTGGCGCGCATAGGGATTCACTCACATCATAGCTATGAGCCATTGCACGAGCCATGCACTAGTTGCCACATGCTCAGGTATCTCTTCCTTTCGCACTCAGTGACTAGGGTTGGTTATTAACTGCAATTGTCTGGCAGATGATAACTTAAATCAGTTCTCATAAACTTGTTTCCGGAAACAGAGACTTGGATTATTACTAGAAATACATATCAAGCAGCACAGTCCAACTTAGCAGCAGTTGCTTCAGTGCTGTTAGTTTGTTTGCGTTCACCATGGACGTATTACCTTACCTCTGATGAAAATAAGATATATGAGTTACAGCAACATTAGTGAACGTTCTGTTGTGTCCTTTGAATGTCATGTACACGTATACATTTTCGTCGCTACTTACTAGCATTGATTTAAAGCTAACAATTAATTAATGCTGTACGATAAAAGTGTCTTGTCTTATGTGCACTTGGAACTATAAGGTACTCGTAGGTTAAATGCGTCCTATAAAATAGGGTGCATAACTTGTTGGTTCGGCAGCCCAAACATCGATCACCGCGAGACAAAGCAGCGGTGATGGCGATGGCACCCAGAGAAAGCTCAGTCCAGTGAGTGTGTGTACCAAGCAGTAGAGTGACGTCACTGTAAGGGATCTGTTTACTGAAGGATGGATCGGGCAGTTCAGTCCATTGGTGCTGTCACTTCCCTATTATAGCTCATCGTTTGCTCTGGTGGGTGTTATTGCTGTTATGGTTTGGGCCGTGCATCCTTGAATTGCTGCTGGTCTTCGGTGAGCTATAATGGCACTGAAATTGAGTTTATCGATATGACGAATGTACAGAAAAAAGTAACAAGTGCTTGAGTGCTTATTTGATATGGCTGCTTGATCTAGTGCTGTACTGAGATAGATTCCAATAAAAAACACATATGTAGATGAATGAATGAATCATATTGATATTCTTGTAGGTTTTCTAAATATGGTTATTTTTTTCATAAGCAGATGTATTCTCTTGTACGCTGAACTTCAAACATTTAAGTTTATTATGTGAATTATTTCGAAGAATGTCTTATACTTGAATCTTTTCTCAACATCTCTAGTGTCTCTACAACCGTACTAAGATAAAGTTTCACTACATGATCTACAGATAGATGAGTGCAGTATCGGTGCCAGGAAATTTGCATTGGGCGTTAAGGGGACTGGAGTAAAATGTGACGAGGCTGACGTTGCTATGGGAAACATGTATGTTGGTTACATGGTCGCAATTTTTGGGGCTGAACGGTGTTTGACGCATTATTAGGAGTTCTAGCACCCTCCTTTCCTATTTAAGCCCTCTGGTTGCGTGTTATATTTATATATATATATATATATATATTTGTAGCAATTATAGGATGGGTGTTTTCGTAGAGCATACGATGCCTTGGCTCGAAATTTACTTCAAGTATTGACATCATATCCTCACAAGTTGCAAGATCAGGCGAACAATTATTGCATTTTGCAGTTCTCCATTGACAGTATGTTAGCGGACCTGAAGGTAGATGAAACGCAATGCGAATAGAAAATGTAACGCTTAAAAAATTTCACTCCTAGGAAGTAATGCCCACTTTTTTCTTCATATTCTCCCTTCTATTATCGTTAAAACAACACTCCTAGGTAAGTAGTATTGTTGTTGTCACATGTATTCTACAGACACAGTCAAGGCAGTTTTCATGAATTCCATGTCGCTGTGTTCTCAACACGGAAAAACTTAGAGTCTCTCAGAAGTCCACAGCCCGCAGCACAACCCCATAACATATGTTCATGGCAAAGACGGAGCCAATGCCTCCCGACCACAACGTTGATTGAGCCCCAAACAGACATTCCATACACGCTCAGTACTGTTGCTCAAACATCCTAGCTTTCGCTTTGGTACAGCGGACAGTAAATAAAAAGAGGGTCATTGTTTAATGAAAATATGTGTTGCGATACTCGATCTAGAGTGTCCAACGTATCGAGAGTGAAATTTTGTTTTCTTATGTAAATAATTCTCGTTATTCATGTGCACAGTTCTTTAACGAAAGCGATGAGTTTTCCGCTTCACATAAAACAGGAAACATCTAAGCGAAGCTAAGGTAAGAGAAGGTCGTGAAGCAGCGTGCAAAAGAGACGGTGACGAGAGCAAGAAATTCAGGGAAGACCGTCTGGTAGTGAAGCACAAGTATGACTCCAGATAGACAAGAGTAAGAAATTGAGGAAATGACCAAAATCGAGATGCAGCTATATAGCACTGGGAGATAACACAACGGACCTGAGGAAAACTGAAGGTTTTGAAGTAGCACTTTGAGCATGGGGCAAGCATCAGCACAGAACCAAAGGTCGTGAAGCAGCATTTCAAATCCGGAAAAATAACGGCTCAGAACTGAGGGTCGTGAAACGGCATTTTGAGCACGGAGGACAACAGCGCCGTGATGATCGCGAAGCAGCAGTTTGAACTCCGAGGACAACAGCGCTGTGATGATCGTGAAGGAGCAGTGCGAACACAGAGGATAACGGCACCGTGATGATCGTAAAGCTGCAGTTCCAGCTCTGAGGACACAACACCGTGATGATCGTGACACAGCAGTTTGAACACAAAGGACCACACTTCCATCATGATCGCATTGCAGCAGTTCCAGCCCTAAGGACAACATCGTGATGATCGTGAAGCTGCAGTTTGAGCACTATAAGGACAACAGTGCCGCGATGATCGTGAAGCAGCAGTTCCAGCACGGTAAGGCAACGCCACAGAAGTGAGGGGAAACTGAGGGTTCTGGAGCAGCATTTCGAGCACGGAGAACAACAGCTCCGTGATGATTATGAAATAACAGTTCGAGCACAGAGGACAATATCGACACGATGATCATGAAGCTGCAGTTCGAGCACGGAGGACAACAACGCTGTGATGATCGCGAAGCAGCAGTCCAAGCACGGAGAACAACAGCACCGTGATGATCGTGAAGCAGTAGCTCGAGCTCGGAGGACAGCAGCACCGTTACGATCGTGAAGCATACAGTTCCAGCACGGTAAGGCAACACCACATGCAGCAGTGAGGGAAACTGAGGGTCCTGAAGCAGCATTTCGAGCATCGGCACGAAAGTGAGGGAAGTTTGAGAGCCGACAGTTCGATCAGTGTTGATGCTGCAGTGGAAGAGTGAGGTTGTGGGCAGCTGCAGAGCTAGTAGTAGCATGGTTTCCTCTCAAGGCGGACCCAATACTGAGAAATTCAGTTTCTTAGCCTCTTGTTTTCTTGACGTTCAAGATATGAACAAAATTGGCCCCAAAAAGCGTTTGAATAATGCTGGAGGTTGCAACAAAGGTGAAACGACAATATGTTATCGAAGTTCAGTGAAATGTTGTCCTTTTAAACCGTCTTTGCTCTATTTATGAGACGTGACTAAGATAAGTGGGATATAGAAAAAGTGACTGTGGCAAGAAAAATCTATTTGACTGACACTGTGCCGTAGAATTTTCCCATTAAAGTTACAACTTACCGCACCAGGTGGATTTTATATATAGGCTTACTGCATGTTAAGCTCATTCGTTGTATAAGCTCTGAGTTATAAAAATGTCTGTATTGTTTAGTTAATGAATGCAACTTGCTCTTTGTCGGTTGTAGAAGTTAGTTTTCTGTGTGTTTAAATTGTCATTTAATATAAATAGTCAAAATGAACAGAATACTTGAAACTGCAATTGTTTGCAGGCTGAACATTACTCGTAGTTGCCAAGCCAAAGATACTATGTCGTTGAACATGCTTGTAGGTAAGTAAAACATAATTAGCAGGGAAAGGTAGGCTTGCGATAACTATCGGAAATGAGAAAATCTCGGTAACTGGTGAGATGTGATAGGAACTCAGCAACTATTGCGATCGTGAGGATCTAGGTAACAAGGTAGCCTATTGGGATGTGAGAGGATCTCAGTGTTGTGAGGAAGGGAGTGGATCCAAGCATCTGTTGGTTTTTGAGATCTCGGTAAATATTAAGATCTGAGAAAATCTCGGTAACTATTTGAATGTGAGACGAACCCAGAAACTATTGGGATGTGGGACCCTGATAGCTGAGGGGATGTTAGAGGATTCAGGTTACCTTGGGATTTGAGAAGCTCTGGTTAAATACATGAGAAAAAGAAACCTTTGTAATCAATAAACTTGAAATGAGGACCACTTCAGTAACTGCCGGGCAGTGAAGATCACTTCAGTAACTGCCGGGCAGTGAAGATCACTTCAGTAACTGCCGGGCAGTGAGGATCACTTCAGTAATAACCGGGCAGTGAGGATCACTTCTGGAACTGCCTGCCAGTGAGGATCCCTTCAGTAACTGCCGGACAGTGAGGATCACTTCAGCAACTGCCGGGCAGTGAGGATCCCTTCAGTAACTGCCTTACAGTGAGTATCACTTCAGTAACTGCCGAACAGTGAGGA
>LQNS02000211.1:1768528-1803650 GCA_001587735.2 Parhyale hawaiensis | reverse complement strand
GTTTTTTCCATCGTGTGTGGATGTTTGGAATGGTCTTGGTGGCTCTGGCTTTGGTAGTGCTGGTATTGGCAGCTTTAAACGATCTGTACACAGAGCTATTCTGTGATCTCGGATCTTCTTTTTTTCATTCTTTTGTTTTCTCTACCCGTTGGGCTGGTTGCGTGGGGGTTTGTTAGCCTCATGTAGTTTCTCCGTTCCTACGTCGCCAGTCTGGTGTGATTTAATGATAATAATAATAATCTGTGTGTCCATTTGTTTATTTCTATGTTTATTTTTAAGTTTTTCAGCAGTATAACCCATAAAATTATGAATGGATCATCATGAAATTTGCAGAAATTGTTAGAAATGTTAAAAGAAACAAATGACCAACTTCTGAGGGTGATCGGTTAGTTTTTATGTGCGTTTGACCAGATATTCTTCTGAATGTTTGCCAGAACATGACTTAAAATGTTATGAACAGATCTGAACGAAACTTGCAGAAACTCTTAATAATGTCATGAGGCACAAATGGCCAAATTGTGGCGATGATGAAAAGGAATTCCTGAAACGTTTCAGGACCAATTTGAAATTTTCGCTACCATTGCTGCGCTTGGCGGAAGTACGCGCTCTGAGTGTTTCAGTTCCTGTTTTTTGCTGCACTGAAATTTTTCTGGATTCTTTACCTCCACAAGCCAATGTACGTCTTCAATCATACAGTTATAGAGGACACATGATGTTGTTTTTGTCTAATGTAATTGAAGGGAAACAGCCTTAACAATGAACTACCAATAGCGATCAAAATATGAGTAGGTATTACGAATCTATGGTTGGCCAAACGCAGCTCTGTTCGATATCTTAAGCGTCTCAACAAATGGGACGCGGTGAACTAAATATAATGGACTATTCTTACAATGGAGAAGCTCAAAATATGTGTTCGCGGCCATGTCACCTGCATGAGTAGGCAACCAAAGCTTAGTAGACTACTTTGAATTAAATCCGCTGACTGTCGCTATATCTTAGGCTACTATAGGTAAGGTACCTACTATAATTCGCAATTGAAAAACAAAATTCGCGAGCAGTTCATTAATAAGTCTATCCAGCGTACACTTTGTGTGGCGCTTACCAAATAGTGTCATTCCTTTTGAAATGCAAATTTCGGTATGCATCGCAGAGTTAAAGGTTTCTTCCCTTCAATTCAGAAGTGGAGGGTAACGCAGCTAGGGTTTGGGCTGATGACAACATGCTGATGGGATGCAGAGTGGGCGCTTGTTCTGTTTGTTCAGGAAATGAACGTTGAGGCTGCGTGTCGGGCAGCTGTTGCCTGATTTACGGGCAAACGGCTCCTTCTAGGGGAATCCTGACGTGGTGATGGAGCAAACTGTTTCTTTTAGGGCATTGCCGATAACGTATTGGGGGAAATTTTTTATTTGAGGGCACTGCTGATGTGGTGGTAAGGGGAAACTGGTTTGTTCAGAGCATTGTCGATAAGGTATTTTTGGAACTTTATAAGACGGTATTTCCGAGATGATGAATGGGAAAATTTTTACTGGCAGGGATTCCCAATGATATAAGTTGGGAAAGAGAACGATCTATTTTACATCGTTCCTAATCAGGTTACTGGGCGACAACTAATTTTAAGGCATCTTGGACAGTGTAGGTACTTGCATTTTTCTCGTGTGCATTCGAAATTCAAGAGCATGATTGCCCATAGTGTGTTGCATAAATAACCAAACGCTAACTGACTTTGTCAGTTTCATGTGACTTTGGTGATGAAGAGTTTCAGGTGTTCCTTACGTTCCCCTGAGATTTAGAAGAAAAATCTATATATCATGTATATAGATTTTTTTTAGTCACCATGCACTCATAAAGTTTAGCTTAGCGTTGGCCTTGCGGTTACGCCTACCATGCTCAAGTCCCCGAGCTGGAATCCTAACGTACCCCTAATGTATTTATCTACCTTCACTAGATGGGAAAAGGCGAGCTTCGCTCTGGATACTCCAGGTGTGCGTAGGGATAAAAATCTGATATCTTGAGTAGGAAATTATTTGAAAGATGCGAGCTTCCATAGTAAGTGCGCGACAGGCTAAATTCCCGCTATTGCAAAGCGGAGCAGCGCTGCAGCACTTGGCGTACTGTTAGCCTGCGTCGTAATTTTCTCAGCGTTGGCTTTGAGGTTGCGACTTCCATGCTCAAGTTCCTGGGTTCGAATCCTCACAGACTCCTGATAATACTCACTTTCGAGAGAGTGACCAAGAATCTTACAGGGGGCTTATATCGGGCGGGCCCTCCAGTATCATTCGTTTTTATCACGTTCTCTGTGACATCGTGCAGACACTCTTTGCTACAGACATCAAGGGCATCATGGATCGCATGCTACGATGGAGATAATGTACCGTGCTTAGCCTTAGCTTGATCTTCAGCTGTGGGCTTAGAATCGCCTGCATGAATCGAGTAGCAGGCGGTAATAGCGAGCCGATGACGCTGGACACGGCTCAAGCGTGATCGGCCCTGCTCTTACGCAGCAGCATTGAGCTTGAGATAATCGGCATGAGGTTACTCCCTAAAACTCAACAGAAATTTATAAATAGAAAGTCGACGTGTGCAGTTTCTGACAAGTAAAACTAAAGCGGATTAGACTGCAGCGACTGTAGTGTAGAAGTTTTTCTCTTCGTCTGCACGAGATAATTTGCAACGACCACCAGAGACTTCACCTAGATGGAAGTAAGGGTGGCGGCTGAGAGTGCGATTTTACCTCCATAGCAGAGCGGGGCTTTTCACGCACACTTGTACTTGGCCAGTATGCCATCAATGAATATACCAGAATTTGAAATTGGCTCTCGGAGCTTATTGCTACTACTGCTCTCCACACTACCAGGCCAGAAGTTCAAATGCAATTGAAAATGAAAGTTTGGTTAGTGTATTTTATGCATATCATATGCGATACGATGAACTACATTATAAGTGCGTATCAATCTTCTCTAGCAGCTCAAAGGAAATGGCAGTGACTCTCTAAGCTGTAGCTGTGCTTGACCTGAATGAAGCGACATCGTTGTGCATGCGTTCTGTGAGCGATAAGTAAGGGTGATTGCTATGTTATTGGTGTGCAATGAGACCTAATTAGTCAGAGTCTGGTATCTTACTGGGATGCTATTACAATTTTTGTAAAATCTTCTAAAGATATATATATGAAGAGCCGATGAATGAAGAACACTCGATGGTAAATAATTCATGCAAACGTTCGGCATTATAGAAATACATGGGCAGAAATAGTTAGATATGAAGACTATATAGACGGTTTTTAGAAGTAATGCGTAGTTTTGATGGTGAGCTGCTCAAGCAGCTGCACGCAGTCATCACTATAGTGCATTCAAATCAGCTTTGTGCTAATATATTTTCACTAACCGATTACCAACTCAACTCATAAAGTGCTTCCAAGGCGGTTATTCCTGTCTGCAGTTTATCTACTAAGACAGGATCAGTTCATGACGCATAAATGATACCTCAGACTCACAAGTATGGTCGCAAGAACACAAAATTCTGGGAGATTTCTAACATCGATCTTAGTGCTCTTTGACTTTGTGACTAAGTGGAGAAAAGCAAATGAAATACACAGTTATAATGAACGTTATAGAGTAACTTAGTTTTCCGAATGCAAAAATAAAACTTGACCATGATACCAACGCTCTAAAGCTTGTTGTAATGCAATTTTTACGATAATTTAAATTTTGATTCGAAGCTGCAATATGAATGGCAACTGCACTGAGAGAAATTCTGATGCATTTAGATGCGTCCAAATTACATGCATTTTGTCCCAAAACTGAAAAACGCAAGTGCATTATAAATATGCTAAGTGCATCATTATGATGCACGCTAACTAACTCCACTGTAATTGTAATAATAATAATAATAATAATAATAATAGTAATAATAATAATAATAATAATAATTGTAATATTATCTTCGTACAGTAATTACACCTAATAGTTATTCCTTTTGCATGAATTGTAGAATTTAGAAGCTTAAATATTGAGGGAAGGAGAAGCCAGCGCTGTGAGAATCCGAGAATTGAAGTCAGCCAGGGAGAGATTTTTCATTCCTCCGCAGCACGGACTTCATGTCCTGTTTTGGACACTACCAGGGATATATCGTCAATATTCTAGAATAAAAAGATATAATGAAATTTACGTTAGGTTCGTCCAGTGTAGGCGAGATAAGGAATGATTATTATTACCATATTAGTAAAGTTAGCTAAAGTGCATCATGATGATGCGTATAGGGTCTTATGATGCACTTGGCACGTTGTTGATGCACTTAGGTGTTTCGGTTTGTGACAAAGCCCATGATGCACCAAGATGCATCAAAAACATGTAAAATTGATGCACCTGAAGAGACGAAACTTTGAATTACATCAGTGATCTGCGTGTTAGTATGTAACCGTGTCTTCCTTCGCATGTGTAACAAACTACAAAGCCTTTGTTCCCATTGTTTTTCTGACTGAAATATGATTTTTTTGTCTGCTTCGATGACACACCAAACTATGCCATAAAATACCTACTGTACATACATCGAAATTTTTCTCAACTTGTTCTCTATTGCAGCGTCCTTGTAGATGCTTTCTACGAAGGCCGCCGACTCACGGTCTTCTTGTTTATAATTGCTGAAGCAAAAATAGCTGGGAGCTGCAGCGTGTGTTCGCCTAAGGCAGAGCTGCAACTTTGACATTGTGACTTTATCACATTGAGGCAATTTTGGTGTAATAATATAATCATTTTCTCAAAGTTATGGATATTTTGTTTGATGTGTTGTCTCAACTGAACAGAGTTATTTTATTTAACTCTGAACAGATGTTGCATACGCAAGAAAGCTGAGGAAGTATTTTCAATTATCGTTTTGGGATTGTAAATCCTTTACTGCCCTGAACAGACATCAAGTTTCATATTTTCGTAGAAGTGGTGATATTTAGCACATGGCAGAACGGTCATTTCGTAAGACAAAGCGATAACCATTCTTGTTAATCATAAGAATCCTGTTCGAAACGGTTCTCTACCTTACTAAAGTTCTTAGAAAAATAGCAGTTAATTTCCAATACCGATGCGGAATATATCGTAAGAATATGAAATGCAGTAATAAACTAGAACACTCTGAGAGTGCATACCTCCGCCAAGCGAGGCAACGGTAGCAAAAAAATCAAATTGGCTCTGAAAGCATAATTTTCTTTGTATAAACTCCAAAATCTAATCATTTGTGCCGTCTGATAGTAATACAAATAGACAGACAAACACGACGCAAACATTACCTCCTTGGCGGAGGTAAATATTCTCCATCGTTTCGGCCTGTGACACCGGGCAGCTTTAGGAATTATGGTTCATGCTAGAAATTCCCTAATCACTGAATTTAATACTTCAATTAAGGAGGGAGATTTTTTTTCTACTTTAGTTCTTAGGTGAAAGATGTCCGCGGTTCTCCAAAAGAACAGTAACAGTTAAATATCAGTAATTATAATTCTCTTTTCAGCATACAAGTACACTGCACACCTCAGAGCAACACGCGAACAGCCATGCAAATTCAGACACGAAGAATAAAAAGTAATACCAATGTCTTAACTAAAATATATTTCCAAACGTTTCAGATTCCATCATCAGTGGGCTGAAAAATGCAAGAGGAAGTATTAGATTAGATAGGTGGCAGTAAACGAACCTATTGGCCCGTTCTCAGAGAGACACCGGAACTTACGCCCTGGCCCTTTATGAGCTATTGCCATTTCTTGAGTAGGATGCAGAGGACGGGAGAAAAGAGAAAAAAGGGGGAGAATCCCTGCCAAAGAGACGATCAAGAATGCACGCAAGCACGATCAAGGGCCACTGAGTATGGCGACAGCAGTCTGATATGCACTTAAATTTCAGCCATGAATAGTCATTATCTCAGGACTGCAAAGTGCCGACACACACCACACTGTCACCTAGTCAGCACCGCTTCGCTGCAGCGGGCTGAAATCAGAGCGGAGTTTATCGGAACGAGAAAGTGCAAGGAAATTCAGCGAGACATTTGTCTGAGGGAGAAGACGATGGAGAAAACAGGAAGGCGTTTGCCGATTGCCTGAGTGAGAGACAATGCGTCGACTACAGTCACAGCTCATGTTTGCGCTTGCATTGCACTAATTTTTCTTCCGACGGTAATAAAGTCGCATTGGCCTTGTATGGATAAAACAAAACATTGGCTTCTCCTACGATTAGCGCTCTTTGCATAACTCATTGCTTCAGGAGTCATTTAATAAATTATGTTTGGCACAATTGCATATTTACTTTCCTAAAATTAATGCTTGCCCTTTAAACGTCCAAGTATAGACAAGTTGGTCACGTTTCACAATGCGTGATTCCTAAAAAAATTGGCTGTTAATTAATTGAGTTAAATGGGTAAAGCGCAGACCAGTCGAGGAGACGTGAACAGTTAAGATATTAGCAAAATATTTTTGTTCATTAACGTGGCTTTGATTCCATGACTTTGAACGTCATATTCCATTCCGATCAATTTTAGCATGTCCGGAAGGCAAATATTCTGTTTTCAATTCGCCACTTAGGACCGAGCTGAAGGCATTATTTCCAAATTGAATTGAGCTTATCTTTAATGTTTCAGTTAATTACGACAAAGTTTACAGGAATTATATTGGTGAATTTTTCACGCGATCCACCACATCACAAGTGCTAGAGCAATGTGGTTATTCCAGTTGCATCGCACATAGGCAAAAATGTGAACATACTCTATTTTGACTTTGCTAAAGCATCCACCAAGGTTGACCGCAGAACACTATTACTTTTAAGCTCTTCAATAGGTGGATCCGCTGCTAGTTCTTCGCTGGTCATGGTACGCATCATCGCCACACAAGCTGGCTGCGTAACGTCACTTATACCTCGTCCGAAGAACTTCAAAGGTATTAAATATACTCCCTACATGGGTTCACAATGCGATGTGGGTATACTCGTGAAGCCGAATCACACTGAGCCCCATGCTGCGAGTGGTAAGGTACGAGGGCTGCCACTTTGGGATTTTCCCAAGATACTATGCGTTACGTTCTTGATAGAGGGAAGTAAGGAAACCACCAAAACATCAGAAACCAATTTTTCTTGACATATATCATCTCTAATTAACAAATAATCTATACTTACGCATATTTTATTGACTAATTCGGCGAAACAACTACTGAACCAATGCAGCCAATCGCATTGTCTCTATGTACAACTGAAACTAGTTCTCTACCAGCAATTTCAAGTCAATAGAACTGCTACGGTATAGGGTTTAGAAAGAGATCTTGGCTAATCTGAAGACTAATTTGCAGTCGCTGTCCTTTAAATGTATAATTTAATCACGATCTTTCTCTAACCTTACCGCCAATACTTCCCATTAGCAAACAACAAACAGGTATCAGCATTAATAGGATTATTGTACGCATAGCGACCATG
The DNA here is from genome assembly GCA_001587735.2 of Parhyale hawaiensis. Taxonomy (NCBI): domain Eukaryota; kingdom Metazoa; phylum Arthropoda; class Malacostraca; order Amphipoda; family Hyalidae; genus Parhyale; species Parhyale hawaiensis. The sequence goes on along the minus strand of LQNS02000211.1, from coordinate 1,796,214 downwards.
ATTGATTTTATTGACCATTTTCCTGAAATAGTCATTAAAAGTATAGTTTTGTTTCAGCAGTTGATATTTTATGACAAAATATGAAAAATTCAGCTGCTTTCTTTTGCACTTTCCCCAAGTGCCCAATGTCACAGCTATATTACCGAGATCTTGGGAAAAATCCCAAGGAGTGGCCACCGCCGTGCTTCGTCGGGTGCGACAGGAGGATCAGTGGGAACAGGGTTGAAGTTAGCAGGTAATTAACAGCTCAGAACAGACGTTAATTACTTTCTCTGCATGCACTGCATCGACATGAAAACAGAGTAACTTTCACCGCTGAATGCAGGAGTTCAAGACCGAAGAGACTTGTTTTTTCTTGACTGGTGCTTTTAAATCAGGATCGCTTCACACGCACGGACTCTCGTTGGCGTTATAAGCATAGATGTAACTCAACAAATCCAATTAGCTTGCCGTGACAGTAGCTTGGAGTTGAAGTGTTTGACCACCGCCCTAAATAAGGTGGAATTTTGATCTCATTACATTCAGGCTCTCTCAAAATCAGGAGAGCTAGCCAAAATTTACACCCATGCTTTGGCGTAAAAATTGCAGCGGCGGCTGAATTTTCAACAATTACTTTTATAGTTTACTTGAGCTACAGTTGAAGCCATGCTGTGGCATCTTAACCGGATTAATTGAGTTGGCTCCCTGCTGACAGCGCCGGCAAAATTCGCTCGTGCGAAGCCAACTTCAGTAGCATTTCAGACGTGTTGCAGCTGCTCGACGCATTTTTTGCGTGTTCTCGTCTCTCGACACCCGTGCCTTTTGCTTTCGAAAATGATGATGAAAATAAAATAATAATCACAATTACTACGCAGTCGTTTTGCGAGGTAGCTGTTGCTGTTGGAACAGACCGGCCATGCTTACTCCCTCACACATTTTGAAATAGTATCTTCAGCTAATACTTCAGATAACCGAATTTTAGAATCCTTGCATATTTTAAAAACAGACCAATTCTTAATTCTGACCAGACGGCCGTACCTTTGTACACGCAATGATTTTTACTTCTTTTCTCGTTTTTTCTTCATTTTGCACCATACTTCTACAGTAAAGATTCCTTGTGAGTTAGGTTTGTTTTAAGCTTACGTCCGTATACAGTTTTTTTTTTGTATTGTTGACAACTAAAAATTTTCTTAACGATGGACAAATATTTTACGGCATTGTATTTCTTTATTTTCAGACGCATTCATTGATAATGAAAGTATATTCGAAACCAGTCTCGTCTGAATGCTCTAAATAGATGCCTTTAATTGCTACCACGGTTGAGTTTGTTTACATATTGCTGTGTCTCCTGATTGACAACTCTTTGCATTTTTTTTTCTTGAGGTAAATGACAATAATAGCTTCTTGTATATTCTGCTAAAATGGGACGTGTAAAAGCTCTAACTAACGAGGAGAAAGAAGTTATCATAAAGGAAACTGCTAATAGCACCTCTCCTGATGTTATTGCCCGAAAAATAGGACGCCATATTGACACAGTAACAAGAATCGTGAAGGACCCTTCACCACAGAAAGAACGAACAGATGCTGGGCATTCAAGGACTGTTGCTGATACAGACATGAGAAATGTGGTTTGTCAGCTAAGTAAAAGACCCGGGCAAACAAGAAAATCAATTTTTATGGCTGCTGGGCACCCTGAAGAGCTTAAAACCACAAGAAATCACATCCATTGCTTTATTGCTTCTGTGAAATCCCCTCTGAAATTGCCTTCTCTGACCCCAAGATATAAAATTTTGAGGATGGAATGGGCAGAGAAATACATGAAGATCAACATAAATCATGTTCTTTTCGGCGACGAAACCCGGACAACCCTTGATGGACCTGATGAGTGGAGTAAGGGTTGGGTGCTATCTGCAGGTGAGGTTCATCAACGCGTAAAACGTCAAAAACAGGGAGGTGGTGTTATGATATGGGCTGGTATCATAGGGATCGACTTGTAGATTCGGTTAGTGTACCTGAGGGCAGGAATATTACATCTGCATTATATTGTGACATGTTAAAGGACGCCTTGGTCCTAGGGCTGCATAACATACCACTTTCATTGCTTCGAAACTTGATGTTCATGCATGATAATGCACCTTCTCACTCTGCCCGTATTACCACAGCATTTCTGGACTCCTTGGGGTTCCATGGAGAGAAACTGATGGTTTGGTTACCGGGCTCACCTGATCTAAATCCAATTGAAATCTTCTGGGCCCTTCTGAAAAGGGAAATGGATGGATGGAAGGTGGTGCAACTCAAAATCTGTGTTGTGGGATGCTGTTGCTGCAGCAAAAAAGGCAGTTCCACCTTCTGCAATAAAGAAACTACTCTCTGCATGGATTCAAGGATTATAGAAGTAATTTAACGTCATGAGAGTCATGTTGGCAAATTAGACTTTTTCCAGTCATTGCAAACGTTTGATTAATGATTTCTTGTTTAATACATATTTTTCTCATTATTGTTGTTCATTTTTGCTCCTTCGGAGATATAAAACTGTGAATATATATATTTTTTAGTCAAAAAGCTATTATCACCGTTCAGTGAAATTAGCAAAATTGACAAAAAACAAAAAATTCTAGAACCAGCACGATTAATCGTTTGAAAATTTACAGACACCATAAGCATCATAAGTTTAACTTTCTGTGAAATTTTCACTGAAATTTATGGCCTAATAGTCGAGATGTGGTGAATTCTGCTATAAAGCTATTATTTACATTCTAAGTGTATACGTAGTGATTAAAAAATTAGACTTCGGCAATGATAGGATTGCAATGTGGATATATTTTGCTATTGACAGCATCTTTACTCCATCCGAAATTATCAAAGTCTCTAAGGAAACGTTGTCTTGTACCTGCACAACTTATACTTTAAGAAGCGCTGTTCATTAAGTTCGGTTGTCGGTCTGCAAGTTTGATTATATATCATTCCAGTTTACGTTACTGTCAGAGTATTTTGTTACAAATGGATTATTATTTTTTCTATCTATTTTCAGGAACTATCTGTTAATAAAACTTACCGTTAAAAAAACAGAAACTACTGCAGCAGCTTACATCTTTGGCGTACAAACCTTCAATTGCATTTACAGTTCTATATCTCTACGCTCAGAGCCAATTTTCTTTTATAACATGTGTCTCTTTTCATAGCTGATTAAGTTAAACAGATGCTAACGACTCATTAGCTAAGATTGTGGTAAAGCTCTGCACATATTTGGAACAATCGTACTCAAAGCTGCTACATGAACAATATTCGCAGCAGCATTATTTACTTCCTCTATTGTGTGTGTCACCAGTGAGCCACAAAAAAAAAAAANCTCTTTCTCCTGTCCTGGCAATAGCTCATAGAGTGCCGGGGCGTATGTTCCGGTGTCTCTTTGGGAATGGGCCTATTGGTTCGTCTACTGCCGCCTATCTAATCTAATCTAATCTATACGATGAGTCATTGATGCGCAATGGCGGATGTCTTGCTTCAGACAGCACCATTCTGACGAAAGTTAGAGTTTAATTGGGCGTTAGAGGGTAAACTCGCGCATCTGCCACGCGCTGCATAGAGATGTTAACATTGACGCAAGCATTATTAGCAAAGTTACAGAAGTGTTTGGTATTTAACGTTTTTCCAATAGCATACTTTACATATAGAATACCGAGTACTGTAGCAGTAAAAACTCATATCCGCTTTTGGTACAGAAGTACTCATAAACACTTAGAACGGAAATAATAGCTTTAGCACAAAATTGACCATATCTCATTTTTGTGCAATGAAATTTTCATGAAACTTTCAGGAAAATTGCAACATGTTATGGTAACACTGTTGAGTTAGATATAGGACGTTTGGTTGAAAATCTAATTCTAAGGATAAAAAGAAACACAAAGGTAGCAATTAAAAAAGCATCTATTTAGAGCATTCAGACCAGACTGGTTTCGAATATACTTTCATTATCAATGAATGCGTCTGAAAATAAAGAAATACAGTGCCGTAAAATATTTGTCCATCGTTAAGAAAATTTTTAGTAGTCAATAATACAAAAAAAAGCGGTAAACGGAAGTAAGCTTAAAACAAACTTAACTAACAAGGAATCTTTACTGTAGAAGTATGGTGCAAAATGAAGAAAAAACGAGAGAAGAAGTAGAAATCATTGCGTGTAGAAAGATACGGCCGTCTGGTCAGAATTAAGAATTGGTATGTTTTTTAAAATATGCAAGGATTCTAAAATCGGATATCTGAAGTATTAGCTGAAGATACTATTTCAAAATGTGTGAGGGAGTAAGCATGGCCGGTCTGTCCGCAGTGCTGTCTGGGAGGGGAATGCGGTAAAACAGTTAGAGGAAGGTTCGTTAGACTTCATTTTCGCACTCAGAAATGACTTTCAAAATTCGCAAGTTTTTTAACGATAAGGACAGACTGCCTTCTGAGTTACTTTCCAACAATATTTACAAATATTCTTGTAGAACTTGCCAGAGTTCTTACTTTGAAAGTACTCAAAAGCAGTCTAAAATCAAATTTTATCCGCATATGGGACGTTCCTCCAGAACAAACCTTCCTCTAACAGTTTTACCTCATTCCCCTCCCAGACAGCACTGCGAACTGACCGGCCATGCCTACTCTCTCACACATTTTGAAATAGTATCTTCAGCTAATACTTCAGATATCCGAATTTTAGAATCCTTCTTTCTTTATTTTCAGACACATTCATTGATAATAAAAGTATATTCGAAACCAGTCTCGTCTGAATGCTCTAAATAGATGCTTTTAATTACTACCACTGTTGAGTTTGTTTACATATTGCTGTGTCTCCTGATTGACAACTCTTTGCATTTTTTCTCTTTTTGAGGTAAACGACAATAATAGCTTCTTGTATATTCTACTAAAATGGGACGTGGAAAAGCTCTAACTAACGAGGAGAAAGAAGTTATCATTAAGGAAACTGCTAATAGCACCTCTCCTGATGTTATTGCCCGAAAAATAGGACGCCATATTGACACAGTAACAAGATTCGTGAAGGACCCTCCACCACAGAAAGAACGATCAGATGCTGGGCATTCAAGGACTGTTACTGATACAGACATGAGAAATGTGGTTTGTCAGCTAAGTAAAAGACCCGGGCAAACAAGTAAATCAATTTTTATTGCTGCTGGGCATCCTGAAGAGCCTAAAACCACAAGAAATTACATCTTTTGCTTTATTGCTTCTGTGAAATCCCCTCTGAAATTGCCTTCTCTGACCCCAAGATATAAAATTTTGAGGATGGAATGGGCAGAGAAATACATGAAGATCAACATGAATCATGTTCTTTTCAGTGACGAAACCCGGACAACCCTTGAGAGACCTGATGGGTGGAGTAAGGGTGGGTGCTATCTGTAGGTGAGGGTCATCAACGCGTAAAACGTCAAAAACAGGGAGGTGGGGTTATGATATGGGCTGGTTTCATAGGCGATCGACTAGTAGGTTCGGTAAGTGTACCTGATAGCAGGAAAATTACATCTGCATTATACTGTGACATGTTAAAGGAGGCCTTGGTCCCAGGACTGGATGACATACCCCTTTCGTTGCTTCGAAACTTGATTTTCATGCATGATAATACGCCTTCTCACTCTGCCCGTACTACCACAGCATTTCTGGACTCTTTGGAGTTCCATGGCGAGAAACTGATGGTTTGGTTACCGGGCTCACCTGATCTAAATCCAATTGAAAACTTCTGGGCCCTTCTGAAAAGGGAAATGGATGGATGGAAGGCAGTACAACTGAAAATCTGGGTTGTGGGATGCTGTCGCTGCAGCAGCAGCAGCAGCAGCAGCAAGGGCAGTTCCACCTTCTGCAATAAAGAAACTAACTGGCTGCATGGATTCAAGGATTATTGAAGTAATTAAACGTCATGAAGGTCATCTTGGCAAATAAGACTTTTTTCAGTCATTGCAAACTTTTGATTAATGATTTCTTGTTTAACACATATTTTTATCATTATTGTTGTCCATTTTTACTTCTTTGGAAACATAAAACTGTGAATATATATATTTTTTAGTCAAAAAGCTATTACCGCCGTTCAGTGAAATTAGCATAACTGACAAAAAAAAAAAAAAATTCTAGAACCAGTACGATCAATCGTTTGAAAATTTACAGACACCATAAGCATCAAAAGTTTAACTTTCTGTGAAATTTTCACTGAAATTTATGGCCAAATAGTCGAGATGTGGTTAATTCTGCTATAAAGCTATTATTTCCGTTCTAAGTGTATACATAGTAATTAAAAATTTAGACTTCGGCATTAATAGGATTGCAATGTAAATATATTTTGCTATTGACAGCATCTTTACTCCATTCGAAATTATCAAAATCTCTAAGGAAACGTTGTCTTGTACCTGCACAACTTATACTTTAAGAAACGCCGTTAATTAAGTTCGGTTGTCGGTCTGCAAGTTTGATTACATATCATTCCAGTTTACGTTACTGTCAGAGTATTTTGTTACAAATTAATTATTATTTTTACTATCTATTTTCAGGAACTATCTGTTAAATAAAACTTACCGTTAAAAAAACAGAAACTACTGCAGCAGCTGACATCTTTGGCGTACAAACCTTCAATTGCATTTACAGTTCTATATCTCTACGCTCAGAGCCAATTTTCTTTTACAACATGTGTCTCTTTTCATAGCTGATTAAGTTAAACAGATGCTAATGACTCATTAGCTAAGATTGTGAAGCTTCGCATTTATCTGGAACAATCGTACTCAAAGCTGCTAGCTGAACAATATTCGCAGCAGCATTATTTACCTCCTCTATTGTGTGTGTCACCCGTGAGCCACGAAAAAAAAAAATCCCTTGTTCATGATGTCCAAGTGTTCCTGGGCACTAGATGAGGCTGCATCGCGGCTGAATGCGAAATGAGCGTGGTGCGGTGATGAAACTCAGATGAAATGAACGAGTTGGTGAATATGAATGAAATGCCAATGAGGAAAGACGATATTTTGGACCACTCGAATGGGATGCCGCTTGGCTAGCGGCCCTCTGCAGTGACGCTTCGCCACCAGTCCTGTGCGTAGGAAATATAGAACAAAGGTGTGACAGTAGGAATCTGTGGCAACAGTAAGGAGTAACAGAATATCTTAGCCACATTTTGGTTCTTATTTTACATCAAGTAGTCGTAAAAGGAATCTGTGGCTATGACAGAGAGGGGGTGACTGAATGTTTTGGATATTCTCGTACCTCTGAGATTTTGCAATGGTAATTTATGGAAACGACAGAGAGCAAGTGAATATTTCCATCGAACTTTTACAATTCGCTTATACAAGACTTTTGTCGAGTTGCAAAGCTCAGTGTTGGCGTGCAGGGAAGAACGTGTACGGCGCTGCCCCCAACTCAGTTTGATGCAGTAGGCGTGATGCGTTACTGCTGTATAAAAAAATCACTTTCAACAGATAGAGTTATGTGCGCTGCATGTTGAGAGTGTGATGCACTATTTACTATCTGAAAAAGAAAAAATTTACTGCTGATTTGCAACAAAGCATAGACAAACAACACTTATGGAACGTAACGTGTTGCTAACTCGTCTTGGCTTCAAGTACTCCAGCATTTACAAAGTCGTACGAGGATTTACCCATTCTTTGCATCATTGAACCCTGCACCGACACCTCACCACGAGACCTCCAAGTCAACTGAGGGTTACTAAAAGCTATAACCCACAGCTTTAGTGTGTCCAGTTTTCGGCCTCAAGAAACAAGAATTTCCAGTTGTATTTGAAGAAGTTTTTAAAGTTTTCCAGTGATGGCTTGTTTGCCATGGAAAATCATACAACCGTCGTTACCTCATGTCTTTTGTGCACTTTATGCGACTGTAGGGATACCTAGTCTAATGTTCGAAACTGTAAGCCTGTGTTACAACTTGGAGTTTACTATCTGCATTGCAGAGAAGTCTCTGTTTTGAGGGCTTCATTTGCTTCTTAGTTTTCTATACTTGGGATAAATGCTGGAGTCCAGTAAGTTGGTTGGCATTGACCCTGGCAATGGATGAGAGTTCAGTTTCAAGCGCTCCAGTTTCATTTTTCCGTATCCAGCAATGTATAAATCAAGTAATATCATCTTGCGGAGTCGCTGTTATGTCTTGGCGTGGGGTGGGGCTGTCAGCCCTGTCTCCTAACAAAGACTACGCAGATCTTAAAAATGTTGGAAAGATACCGAGCATACCAAGACACTCCAGAAAGGAGGGTATTCCGAACATAGATAGCTTGCCCGTCCCTCTACGGTACGGAGACAAGTCCATGGAGCTGAAACCAGAAGCAGATCCGTCATGTTCAGAAATGCCATCACTTGCTGAAGTTTCTCTTACTCGTTCAGGCTCGAGTGATGCCTGCGTGAGCCCGTCCCTACCAGGCGTTGATACTTTAGAAACAAAACCCTCCCCAGAAACCTTCCCAAATTTGGACTCAGCGTCAAGTAGACAGAAATATCCAATTAACCAAAATGTACAGCTCAGCAAAGGAATGACGAAGAATTTTGGAGAATTCTGCTGTATAACTAGTTGTGTCATACCGCCTGATACTTCTGTTTCCATACAGAGCAAATACAATTTCACTCCTGTCACCTGCTATTCTCATACTTCCGACAGTGTGGATTCCTTGAAAATGAAGACGACTACAACTAGGGACTCTTCACTTCTCTTTTGTAAAAGACGGCATTTGAGCTCGGTCCCACACGATAGGGATGCAAAGAACGCGTGGGTGAATTCTAGACAAAATAAAGCTCAAGAGAATAATCTAGTGAAAAGTAGCCAAAGAAAGCCATGCCAAAATTATATTTTCACCTCAAGTATATCGCACCATTCAAATGTATGTCATCGGGTCCAAGACAGTCACAAGGAAGGTCTCATTGGCACTTCTTCTCTTGACCACTCCAGCCGATCGTCAAGATCGTCCACACTCTCCACCCTGATTCACTCAAGATGGAGAAGAAAAGCTTGTTTGCTTTTCCCCAACCGACTCCCATACTTTTACTCCACACTAGCTCTCCTGCTCATGTTGCTCAGACTAGCCGCTGGTATCACGGTAGAGGAACAGGCCATGTCGGACCAGCTTCGCTACGACATGGAGTACCCGACGGACGAAAGAAAAATTATTACTGTTGGGCTCATCCTGCCACATTCTGTCTTCAATTCGAGGATATACAGAAAGAATATCAACCTCGCCTTAAACGACCAGCCTAGAGAATTTGGAATTTATGAATTCACTGCGACCAACGTTCAGCAGCTCATGTTCCAGCTGACACCGTCCCCTACAGGTGAGGTTCTTTCACATAACCACTATATAGGTAGTACCTGAGTTGTGCAGCAACGTTCATAAGAATCACATTAATTTTTAACCCTTTGGTGCCTCAATTACACATTACTTTTTGTAGGAATAATAGTGCTTGTCAACATATGTGTGCAGAAGGCACTGAAGGGTTAATGCTACTTTACGGGATGACAACACTTGCCAGCATAGATATTCAGTTGGGGCTAAATGTGATAAGAGAGGTACCCCAGTAAATTTGAAGCAATTTATGTGACTCTTAGGACCGTTACTGCACTTGTAGAATTGTCCTTCCCATTGCATATGTTTTAGGATATAAAGAGCCAATGACTGCTTTACATGCATAATATTTACTTTTCAATAAAGGCTTCTATCTTGCCTTTCCTGTAGGAATGCGAATAGTTAACACAGTTGACACGAAGCAAGCTTTTTCTTTAAAATTTTCAAATAGAAACATACATCATTACTCAAAGAACAGCGTTTCAGTCTCCGCATCATGGAACGCTATTTATTCAAAGCTGTTGACGCAGCTACAGGTTTTCAGATTTGTGCAAACAGCTTTAATTCTCTTGAATAAATATCATATTATTTGCAGCATAATATGTGTCTCCCCGGTAAGCATCTCCAGGCTGTGGCACAATGAACGCTCTAATAATTAGTGTTTTCTTTGCGACAATTTTCCCCATCTTTGGCACGTTTTAACTTTAACAATAAAGAGAAGGAAATTCGATGATGTTTGGCGCTGGCGCACGGGTAGTAAGCAGGTAATAGTGAGCAGGCAGCGTTCATTATTCTTCCTATTATAATATTCCTGAAAAATCTTTACCTTGAGGCATAAATTACGTATGTGTAAACTATTTTGGCGGATGCTAGTATTAGTTAATATAATAGATACCGCTAAGATAGCACTATCTTCTCTGCAGTAAACATTGACACTTTCACGTTATGCGTAAATTTGGAAAATTTTAAAACCTTACATCGCCGACCTCAAATTTTTAAAAACAAGCATTTTCATGAGAAATTCAAATTGAACTGGAGAACTTAGAGTTAGGAGCTTACAACTTTCACAAGCGCTCTGTATTTTCGTTTCAGAAATTTTGGATGCTCTGTGCGACACTTTTCTACCAATGAAAATCTCCGCAATTTTGTACGTCACCAATGATGAAACTTACGGAAGAAATACTGCCTCCTCTCAATACTTCCTTCAGCTGGCAGGGTATCTGGGGATACCAGTGATTGCCTGGAATGCTGATAATTCTGGGCTAGAACAGGTAAGTTGCTCGGCTTCACACTTGTGTGCTCTCCATAACTGCCCAAGTACCACAGTCCACTGAAATATGACTAGTATTGAGCAATTGCCAAACTGAGACTCTACTTGTTTGTTTTTATTTTCATACTTTACCTTCCGAAAAAATGTTCTTCATGGAACTATATAATTTCCGTGATGCCTTTACTATTTATAAATTTCACTAAACCTGCTCCTTCTCCCTTGATCACAATTCTGATGTAGCAGAGGGAAAAGACTGTCTTTGTTCTGAAAGTGAACCACATGGCTGCCGAAATGAAGGAATATCTCGCATTATAGAGATGAGTAGTGCATTTGAAAGGGCAAATGCCTATTTTTATACAGAATTTCAATATTAATAGCTAATACTAGGGGATATTATGCCGTGCGCGAGTAAATATTTGCAATAATGTACAATGGCGACGGTTCTGACTAAGGCAGACGCGCATTGTGTTTCCATGATGCGCCCCAAAGTCCTTAGGCTGCTGCAACTACCCTCATCGCTGTACTTATAACAATGAGATACTTCATTTATTGCTACCCAGAAAGTCTTGTAGACAGTAGAATATCTATAGGTATGTCTTAGAAAAAAAAATATCTAAACTTAATACACCAGAAATCTCAACAAATATTGGCTCTAGGATTGTTGAGCTGTTTTGATACATTCCCAATTTTATAAAATAATATATAATGTATAAAGAAGACTAGGCTTGAATTAGTTAATTTGTGACAAAGAAAATGAGTAAAGAACTTTAACAGGAAAAACACTTGCGGCCTCAACGGGCCCTTTGGGCCATCATGTACAGGTGAGTGAAAAAACTTTCTAGCGCTGATGGTATCAATAGCTTGTACTGCGACATGAGAAACAGGGCAACAGAGGCGTTTAGCAAGTTTACCACCCTGTGTTGGGCTACTGTAACGCGAAAAATGTCCGCTCTGATATGAAATGAAATAATTAAATATTTAAAGTTATCTAGCATACGTACGGTTGCAGATTGCTTCATGAATTTGAGCTTTTGATATTGCTGGAGAAGTACCGCTGACCCTGGGGCTATGATTGCAACACGCCTCTGAAGGACTGATATGAAGAGTGTGGTACTGCCGTAATACTTATTAAAGAATTAAAGAAAGTAATGTGATTCACTCGCATGTAAACAAATTTTATGCCATAACCACCGATCATATTCATTATCGCTTTTTAACGTGTGAATTAACCATTTACTGCGTCATTTAATTGACCTTTCCACCTTCCCGTGTGTGATACATTACGCAGTGAAGGGTTAAACAAAAATTTTGTATGAAAATAAAACTTTATTACCAACCAATGTATATGAGCACAGTGGTTGTTGAGACGTTGTTGTTGAGACGGGACTCTTTGAAAGAAACGTCAATGATCGCCTGCGAAACAACGGCCAAAAACTCAGGAAAAACCTAGAAGAACGACTTGAAGTCAGCAGTTCTTTCCGTATTTCATAGTCAGCATTTGAAATAGACTCCCTTCCGACGTTGTTAGTGCTGAGTCAGTCAACGTGTTTAACAATCGTCATGACAAGTATTGGGAGAGACATCCTCCACAGCTGAGAACTTCTCCTCCAGAAGACGCAAACTCTTAACGGCCAAAGCTTCCGAGGCCACCTTAATCCATCTTCTTCTCTCTTCCGCTCCAACTACACAGTTTGACATCTCTAAGCTCCGCATATCAGAGGCTATTGATCGTGCTTGCGTGCATTCATGATCATCTCTTTGGCTGTGATTCTTTCCCCCTCTTTTTCTTGTTTTTCCTCAGTCTTTTATATCCTACTAGCATAATGGCAATAGCTCATAGACGGCCGGTGCTTAAGTTCCGGTATCTCTTTGGAATGGGCTTACTGGTTCATCTACTGCCGTCTATCTAATCTAATCCAATACAAACAGCTACAGGAAAATAACAAAAATATGACAACGGCAATAACTTAAATGTACGTAGTAAAACCCGCAGATTTTTAGTGTTCCGCCGAACGTGACCAATGATTTTCATTCATCTCTGATCTCTGGATCACGATTAAGGATCTAACCATTACTAAGCTTATTGTACCCATACATAAACTGCATCAACAGTCAACAGATAGTGGCTTGAAAGTTACGCATTTTAGTATTACAGGAATTTTGCAAGTTACAACTGACTGATTGGCAACATGTTTCAATATGAAGTACGCGCACACAGCGTTAATGTATTCATTTTCAGTGCACAACTTCAAAAAAAAGTATCCAGGTAACTTTTAAATTGGATTAACTAATTGACTTGAGGCAACAATATACGGGACTCGGAGTTTTAATTAGATTTCTGTTACTTTCGCAGGCGTCACAGACAGGCCTTATTCTGCAGCTGGCTCCGTCAATCCACCACCAAGCTCATGCCATGTTGTCAATCCTGGTACAGTATCAGTGGCATGCCTTCACCATCATCACAAGCCACATAGCTGGCCACACGGACTTTGTTGAGACTATATTGGAGAAAGTCAATCAATTCTCTGATCCAACTGATACATCTACTGCTAACTTCAAGTGAGTAGCTGAATATGCTGCAGCAGAAGATACAGCTTTTCATATTGTTATTAAGCAAGGCTAAGACTATGAAAAATTATGAGAGATAAGCTTATACTTGATAACTTTGTATCTTAAAAATATATTTCAGGTTGTACTTATTTTTGATTGGTTAATATTACATATGCTGTAGCAAATTAATAATATCTTCAAGAGTATTTCCTTTTTCATCAAAACTATGAAAGAACTAGCTACACATAAAACTTTGCTTTAATTCTTAACATCGCGTCTGTATACAGAAAATGTATATAAAATAGGTTAAGTTTGTTAGCAATTTAATCCAAAAGCTACAGAACAAATGCGATGACTCGTAGTTAAACACATCCACAGTGGTTGCTATTCGACTCCTCATTTATTCAGCTACGGTGCAATTCCTTAATTCCCAATACTTTATAGAGCACTGTTAAACTTCCGCTTCACCACCGTACCTGACGTGATGCAATGACATTTGCACTCAAAGACTCTAAAATGCTCTATAATTTTTCATTAAATACATTTGCTCTGTTTCTTCCGTACACAGGTTCACCATCATTGACACCATCAGCGCAGAGCGGCCAGAGGATAAGCTGGGGAGCGTCAAGAACAGTGAGGCGAGGATAATTCTGCTGTACGCCACAGAAGAAGAAGGGGAGACGATCATGCTGGCCGCAGAGAGACAGGGGCTTACGGGCAAGAACTACGTGTGGATCGTAACGCAATCCATCATTGGAGACAATTTGGAGGGAAAGAAGGCATTCCCTGTTGGCATGCTAGGTGAGTGGGAGTTTTTATCACTCTACGAGTCTTATTTAAGAGGTGGGACTCCTCTCTAAACGTTACTACCGGCATGATGTCTCTTGGGGGTTTTATGAATTTTTAACTATTCAATGAGTTACTAAAGAAAATGGTGCTTAGCCCTTCAAGAATGAATGCGGTAAGAATAATTGGGGCGGGCCACGCTTGTTATTTCAGGATTGAATAGATAACTTCTAAACAGATTATTAATTAAACAAACGAACTGCCTGTCGTATTGGTTCTACTACTGAAAATTTTGTCGATCTGATCCTCCTGTGAAATTTTATTCAGCAATTTTGAATAGCCAAATATGATGAATATTTAAATCTTGCAGGCGCAATGGCCATCGTATATTATAAGCGCCCTTTTAACTAATGTGACCCTGCTGCAAAAAATAATTACATTTTATCAAAATAAATATAGCAGCATTATCCAATATATAACCATAAAATTCAATAAACTGCAATCCAATAATCCGCAAGTTAGGCAATAGTGGCACCTGGACCTTGTCTGAAGACCCTCAAGGTACTCAAAGCGTAGTGAGTAGCATTTTTCGATACCAAGAAAATCCACAAAAATTTAAATGTAAAATTTAGTACTGGTAGCACAATCCATACTGGAGACGTGGGTCCATTGACGATATTTTATAGACAGTCAAAAATTAAAAGAAGAGAAGAGAACACCTTAAGGCTCTACCGAGCGCCTGAAAAAATTATTTCGTAAAATTAGCATTATCGAAGTAACCATACATAGTCACTTGCTCGGTGAAATAGTTAAGGGATTAACACCTCTTAAAGTTGTAAATGCGAATTCAAGAGCAGTTATTATTAGAAATAGTGTGGTAAAAATAGAAATTGCAAAGAGAATTTGCATAGACGTTTCATTATTGTCCGAGCTTCTGGTCGTAATCATTCTATGGAGGCTATATTGTCTTGCTTTCTTTATTTCCCATTTTAAAGGCCAAAATAGGAGAGCGCAAGGAATTAATGGGACTTTGGCGGTGCCTTACAATTCTCTTTCCCATGCTGCTAAAAATCAGAGCGCAATATTAAGATCCATTGTTGCAGTGGGTGAGAAATTTGGCCCTATATTTTTTTTGCAGGACTTTCAAACGCAGCCGAAACAATGCCCCTGTGCACATAGCAATAATGCACTCAGTCTTTGATGCACCGTGGATGCCGACTATTGCTCATTTGATCAATCCTTACAGTTGCGAGTCCGAGTCTATGATTTTCACTTATCTCATACTGTATGATTTATAACGATTAAACATAAGTACATGCACGACAGAAGTTACATTGTGAGAAGAACGATGAGAGTGTACCCTGCTCTTGTGCTTATATCGAGTTTTCTCTTCCCAGTGGATAAAGTGAGACAAATATATTATATTGTCCAGGGCGCCGAGGGAATATTTCATCCTCTCTCTCATCTACCAACAAGAAAAAAAATCCGAAAAGCTGATTACCGGAATACACTTTTCCCGTCTAGATGACTTCCACCATTTTTTTGAGAGCAAGTGACAGCGTTTACGTCTCTGGAACATCCTGCCTTGATATAGCTGATTTCCAGACCTTGTTCTGAGGCGGATCTTGCAGGGCACAATCGCTCGTGCGCCGGCTTCGGCTCTAATGAAATTCATGAATTTTGATGTAACAAGAGTGCACTTTTGATAGTCATTTTTCTGCAGCTATAATTTGAGGAAGAAGATAATATTTTGACCTCTGCTGGAAGAGGAGTTATCGTTTCCCAAAAACGGATTCATCAGCTGCTTGCTGACGGACTCAAAAGAGTGCATGTAGGAACTCCAACACGTCTTCGAAATGTAATAACGTGGTCATGAAGAGAGGCAAAATCCGTATAACTTTCCTCCCCAGGTATATGCATATAAATTCAACCCCGTACATGAAATTGTATCTTCTGTTTATTTATATTGGTAGTTATATATATACACACACTTAGATAATATATTTATCCTTTCATTCTTCGACGCAACAGACGAGAGAATGCGACCAAGTGGGAGATGTGGCGATTTTGTCAAGTGCGTTGCAAACCGGTCGGCAAAACTTAAACCAAATTGTAGAAGATGGCAATTAAAGAGTTAAAAACATTAAATGAACTTTTCGCTATGTCAAGTTTGAAATATCAGTATTACAGATATCTGAAGTACTTTTTGCTGTCTCATGGAGCTGTTTAACACTTTCTTCACACATCAGATCCTTGTTTAAGCTGTGGACTCAAAATACGAAATTAAATAGGAGATAAGTGGAAAGGAAAGTAGAGCTCGGGAGTACGAGCAATAAAAAGGGTATTTCGTCGAAGTAGTTATTTTTAGCTCAATTTCATACTTTGATACTACGGTTTTCCGCTGAAGCAAAAATTTAACTGAAGTAGTACCAACTGTGTATCAATAATATGCAGATCTTCTTCATGTCTTAAGTTATGCTTGCCTGGTTGCTGAAAAGGACTTATTTCACTATATGTTTTAGAATCGGAAGAATGCTTATGTTACTCAGTGACGTGGAACCAACTGCACTCGCATTTTTTGATGCTTACAGATACGAGCAGCAGTGGCAGTGTATCTTTCAAATGGAAATTAGTACACCAACTGTGATCAATGAAGAAGTATAAATGCAAAGTTTTCGGCATCACTTTGGACGGCAAACACGTTAGAACACCTATGATAATTACTCCCATGTATATATATGTACATATATACGGTTTATTTATGTGGTTGTAAAAATGTTATGCAAGTGTGATTAGAAAATGGGTAATTTATAAATTATGCAGGCAGCTGTATCCTTACATAGCTCAACAGTTTTAGTAATAACTAGAAGCGAAACTAACGTAACGCAGCATTACCTATTCCTGCTCTACTCTGGCTTTCAGTTCAAGAGACTCAGTTTTGATTGGAGTTTTCATTCTGTTCGTGCGTAATCTATTTCACTAATGATATCTTTAGCTGAATCTCTTAGATGAAGCTGAAATTTCAAGCTGAGCTAACGCTTTTAATATTGTATTTACATTTCAGCAAAATTTCGACGCTTGAGGTTCAACAATCGATTGGCATCCAGGCTACAGTAAGCCCTAAGCATTTTCAATGAATTCTTTTGACTGAACTATATTTTCTTGGTGCTGCTCAACGTTGGCCCTATTCCAAGCTGATATTCGCGCCTAATCTTGCTGGGGGATATTTTGCTCTTGTAGAACTCATGCCTGCACAACTTGCGTTTTATTAATGGAAGATCAGGCCTGCATGGATGAGACCTATTTTACAGCAAAACCCATACTAGGAATCGGAACAATAAATAGCTTAATCACAAAATTGCTGACGTCATTATTACTGTCGTTATTTACGGGGTTGGTTAGGTAAGAAGAGCTGGGTTAGGTAAAGCTAAAATGAGGTATGATAGCGTAGCTTAGGATTGCTGCATTTTACAAAGTGAGAACGTTAACTAATCGTGGAATTCTCACGCTTCACCCAAGAATCAAGTTAGCGTATACAATATAATTATTATATTAGGGTAGGCAGACATTATTGAGTTAGAAAGAGTAACGGGCGTTATCTTAGAATCTTTTACGGGATGTGTTACGTTAGAAGAGCTGCTTTAGGTTAAACTCGGGTATACTGCAATAGCGTAAAGTGGTCTTGTTCATTTTGGAAGGTACAGACTTTATTCAACCGTGGAATCTCCACGGGTCCCGCTAGTATTCCGAAATCTGAGAAAAAACCTCAACCAAGAAGGTGATCTTAAAAGCACGATTACATAGTTGTAGCAGACCTGTGGGGATTCGCAGACGGTGAGTTAGATGGGGCATGACTTTTAATTTAGCAAAACGACATCTGCGGGGGCTTGGAGACGTTAATTTATATGGGATATGAAGGAAAATGGATTAGAGTGGCCTTCCAATATTTAGCCGTTAAGAGTCAATGAGTCCTGGAGGAGGCGTTTGTAGTTGTGAAAGTTGCTGCTCCCGGCGTTAGTCTAGACGATTTTTGAACGCGTTGACTGTCTTTGCATTGACAACTTCCGAGGGGGGGGGGTGGTTCTATTCTAAAAGTTCACTATAAAGTACGGGCAAACTTCTTGGCTTAGTGTAGTTCTTCGATCTTGATATTTGAGTGTTTGTCGGTTGTTTCTCAGGCGATTATCAACATCGCTCTCGAGCAGTCCCGTTGTAAGAACGTCGTTGAAGCCATTCAGGTACTTGAATGTCTATATTAGTTTCTTGCTGAGTTGTCTTTGTTCGAAAGGGCTGAATCGGAGTTCCTGAAGGCGACACTCGTATGGCATGTTTCTCAGCTGTAGTATCAATTTTATAGCTTTGTGTTGGATTCTTCTCATTTTATCTATATCTTTGTTATGGTGAGACGACTAGAACTGAACGGCAAACTCCATGTGCAGACGTGCTAGTGCTTTGTATGAAACAACGATTTCGTTCTTTTATTTATACTCGAATTTTCTGGCAATAAATCTCAGAATACTGTTTGCTATTTGGATTTTCTTCTTGACTTGACCGTGTTTTTGGTCGCTTGTGATAGTCATTCCCTGGTCACGTTTCTGGCTGAAAGATACTAATACCAGCCCGTTCATTTGCAGTTGGGCTGATACACTCCTCGGTCTTACAAACATTTTTGTCGACAATGAAGCTCATCTGCCAAGTTGCAGTCCATTCCACGAGGCCGTCAATATTTTATTGAACAGGTGAATTCATGAAACATACTTTGTTTGAGCCGTAAAATATCGAGGGGAAATTTTTGGAGAAAATGCTCATCAAAATCCTGAAGATCACATTTCTAAGCGATGGCAGACTCTTACTGCGCAAACAATCTTATCCAAAAACAAATCGCGGAGCATACTGCTAAGATATTGTATAACGGTCTTATTGAAAAATAATCCAGACTCGCTCGAGAAGCCTGAGGCTTGAAGAGAGCTCTCAGCGTCTGGGAGAGCACTTGAGATTTCAATTAAGTGCGGATTAAAATGAAGTCCCTGAGGACAGGAGGATTGGAAAGAACAAACTCTTGGATGGAACATACGTCTGTAGCGCAACTGGTCGCCTTAGTCGATAAATTGCTGCGTTGATGGCCTGGAACAGTTAGAAGAGCAATTCTCACGCAGCGCACGCCTGGGCAGAGCAATTGGTCGCGTTAGTAGATAAATTAATACGCTGATGGTTTCGACCATTTAGAAAAACAACGTTCATACAACACTCATCTGTAGCTCGTGCAACTGTTTTCATCGTTCGGTAAGTTGCTGCGCTGCTGATTTAGAGCAGTTAGAAGAATGATGCCCATGAAACACATGTACTGTGACGGAACGTATCGCTTTGGTCGATGGGTTACTGTGTTGATAGTTTGCAGCAGTAAGAGGGACAACATGCTTGTAAAACCCCGCTGTAATAAGGATTTTCATCCCTGCAAATTAACTATCTTGTCGTGGTGGTAAAGTGTGAGAAGCTATATTGCTATCGCTATAGCTTTGATCACCTCCACGTAATACAGATTTTTTTTATTTATTTTTGGAAGAACAGAATAGTCGATGGCAGTCCACCTCGTGAAATCCGGAAACGTATCAGCAATGCAAAAAAGGAAGTTGCTACGTGAGAAAATACCTCGTTTTTTTTTTTTAAATAATTGCTTGGCCCGGCTGACTTTAATGCTTTCCTTAGCTCGATTGAGCTCATATTCCATGCTTTGATAGCTGTGCTGAGAAACCATTCTCCTCGCGTTGATCTCCATGAGATCAGTACATTTTTACTAGAATATGTCCTCAATTTATAAAGCTATCGTTGCATGCGGTATTTTGCTACAAATATGACTACGTACTAGTTGTCGGGTAACGTTTTACATAACTGATTTGTCAATACCTGGTTCACAAAGTTAGACGTATTGTATTCAAGTTCCTGAAAGAAAAATACCAATGAAGCACTCGAAACACCGTATTTGGGAAGGGAAAGCCGTTTAAAATCAAACTAAGGATATGACATTAGTAGAGAGTTAGATTGGTTTAGGCAGCTGGCAGAAGACAAATCAACACGCCCGTTGCCAAGGAGGTGCCGAGTCCCAGACTCCGGCCCTCTCCGAGCTATTGCTGTTATATCAATATATGAGACTCAGCTATTTAAGGGAAAACTAAAGCCAAGGGAGTGACTGTGGAAGGGTAGTTTATTAATTACTAAGAGGAAACGACACAATGGTAAGCAGTATCTTTTGCACGGCATCATTTTTACTACTACTACTACTACTACTGCTACTACTACTACTACTCCATTATATTTCGGCCCACAGTGCAAAGGGAAAACTTGTATTTAGCTTATGCGTCGGTCAAAAATCGAGTGCGTCACATTAGTGTACGAGTGACCCACGCCGTCACGAAATAACGATAAAAAAATAAAGAATAAATTATTCCAAAGAAATCCCCGCTTGTTTCGCGGTTCTGCTCTGAAGAATATTGTTCCCTTAATTTCGCTGACTGTTGACGGAATTTGAGCAATATGATGATCTCAGAGTACAGAAGAAAGAGCTTCACTTTGGAAAGAAAGTAAAATGCAATATCCTTGTTACAGCTACGGAGTACAGTAACGAGCATAAGGATCTGACCGCGGATGCTCACGAAGTAAGGAAAATCTGCATTACTTTTTTGTAAAGCACAGAGAAAGCTCAAACTTTAAACATATCTACTTTAGACTTCTTCTTAAATGGAAAATGAGAGTTCATTAATCCAAATTAATGCCCTACGAACAAAATATGACAAAATAAGTAAATTGGACGACTGAAAAGATCAGAACGTTTCAGGAAATGATAAAATTATAACGCATACATCATATCCAAATAGAACTGGAGTACACATTTATTAGTATTTAGTACAGGTATAGTCTACTGATATCAATAACGCTTTATATCTGGTGCTACACGAGTGAAAGTCTTGTACTCCTCAACGGATATTTGCTTCCACTGTTCTTTCAAATTATTACATATTTCATCGACATCATTTGGCTTCCTTTTCTTAGCTTTTTCGTTCAAGAACTTCTATGCGTTCTCAATTGCATTAACGTCGGGGTCCTGAGCAGGTCACACCATCACTACTGTTACATTCTACAGCAGTTTTAAAAAACTGTCTAGACAGATATTGCTATGCGAGATCCCGCATAAATAGAGTTGGTTGGTTAACTACAGTTCCTAAATGAGGTAATACATGTTCTCTAACATGAGGTCCAGTTCCAGTAGCTGAAATCGTGCCAAACACCATCACACTTTCTCTTCTGAACTTGACACAACATTTAGTGCATCGAGGAAACCATCATTCCTTAGGAGTGCGTCCAATAAACCTTTTCCCATCAGAGCCGCACAAGTTGAACATTGACTCATCATTGAAATGAATACAATCCCATTATCCTGCGGTCCATGTGACGTGTTAAATCGCAAATTTCTTTCGGATAGCTTGATTTTTTTTAGAAATGTAGGGTTGCGTGGAAGGTATTCTACTACACAACCCTATATCACTTGGTCATCGGGAAACGGTACGTGTGTCTTCAAACATTGATGACGAGATAATCATTAGCATCTTTCAAAGTAGCAGTTGAGGTGACAAATCTATTCTTCTTGGATTCCTGGCCAATCCATATGTCATCTCTTTCCGTAGTTTTCATAGGCCTGTCAGGTGTTGTCTTGGATTTACATGACCCAGCTTTTTCAAATCGTTTCAGAATATTGTGAATAACACTGTTAGACTTCCTCATAATTTAGGCAATGTCACCAAGTGAACGTTTATATCTTCATTACTTAACTTCACTATCAGTTCTCTAACTTCCAATGACGTCACTAAGTTTCTAGCCAAGTTTATAGCGCAAGAGCCGGCATGAACTGATTAAATTTTAGATGAGAACCTTATTTAAAGTTTTTACCCTAGAAGTACTAAATGCTGTTGAATGATATTAAATTAAAGGATTTCGTGAAACGTTCTGAACTTTTTGATGACCCAATTTAGCTTAGGTTTCTGTCAAACATGTGATAAAATTGTGGAAGGGATTGAGTAGATCAGTGAGCTTGCATTGTTCATTCCACACGAAGTCTAGTAGATATATGCTCAAAGTTTGAGCTTCCCCTGTGCTCTATGAAAAAGTTATGCGCATTTTCCTTACATTATAAGCATCGTTATGAGCCTTATGCTCGTTTCTGTACTTTAGAAGCTCCAGCACTTACATTATAAATCTTACGAAGCAACGATTTCTCTACTCGTTAAAAAAATGAATTTCTTCTATGTAATACTGATAGAAGAACAAATAGACTACTAACCTAGGAAGTAAGCAACAAATAAGCGTAACAGTAAATAGTGGGATAGTAATTCCACAAGGTATTTGATGCTATGCTTTTTCCAGTGGCCGGTATGGTATGGAACATTTTTTTCTGTTGTTTTCTCAGTCCAGTATGACAGAATAATAGTACATATAACAAAGGTTCAGATTGAAAACATTCTCAAAAATAATATAATAATAGCAGGTCAAGCCTCAGGATCATGAATCATCTGCAGGTTACACAAGAGAAATAGCTGAGGCAAATTACAGTTTGCAAAGTAGTCTACTCGATAGAAAAACTGCATGGTTGAATTGAAGAAGATTAAGACAAAAAGTACAAACAGCAGTTCAGTGTAACGATCAAGGCCGTCACAGGACGTCCTGAAACGATCGATGGTGAGCATGAAACCATTAATGTTACTTTGCAAATAACAGAGATAAATGTTACCATCAAAGTGTTCATCCAAAAGAAATTTTTCTTCTTTAGTTCAGAGACGGAGCAACCTATTTTAGGGCCGACTTTGAGGCCTCCTCAAAATGTAAAGTGAAGTTTAGTTCTTTACAGCTGTGAAGAGAATAATAAGGATCGTTACGCCAGGTCTTCTAAAGANTTTTCTTCTTTAGTTCAGAGACGGAGCAACCTATTTTAGGGCCGACTTTGAGGCCTCCTCAAAATGTAAAGTGAAGTTTAGTTCTTTACAGCTGTGAAGAGAATAATAAGGATCGTTACGCCAGGTCTTCTAAAGAAAATCCTGGTATATTAAGTCTGAGACTTTGTTCCTAGGAGAGTGGAGGAGCCAGCTCGAATCTCCCTCTCGGTTAAACAGAATAACAGTGAGAGAAAACAAAGTGTGGTCGCTGTTAGAGATTGTAGGCTAATACTTGCTGTTTTAGCAAAGCAGTGCAATTGTATTGGGAGAACAATGCTGGGCACTAAAGCGTTAATCCATTAATCGCTAGTAAGCGAAATGAATATTTTCAGGAAAATTTAACTCTTTGTGTAACTTTTGAAAACCAATACTGGACTGATTAGCTTCCAATACCTTACCCTAGATTCAGTTAATCCGTTAACCACCCGTACTACATAATGACCATTGAATATTCAAAAGTTTTTAAACTATGAATATCAATTTACGCAGACATCAAAGATACGCTCCCTTGACATCTTTTCATTATTGATGTTCGTGGCTGTGTTTCCGCTCCAGAGGCTGCAGCTGACACAAGAACTTGATCTTCAATTTCAAGCATTAGAAACAGTTGACCTGTGATCCTGTGATCACGGTTACTTTCTATAATTATTTTATTCCTAGTTTAAACCTCTCTATCCACAGCGTACTCTGTGATTCAAAGAGGAAGCAGCAAAGGGTATTATGATTGTTGAGAGAAGCTTGCAACCCGTACACGAAGTTGTGTGCCTGGGTACAGCAAGTCGTAAAAACGAGGAACAGGAAAAGTCATCATCGGTAGGAGCAGAAAAATGGAAGGAAATAAAGTTGTCACGAAAGATAGACGTGCTGCAGGCCTAGCTAAGGTCAAGGTAATCCATGGAACCCTCTGCGGGCACCACTCACTTTATCGGAGCATTTAAACTATCTCCTTTTGCAGATTAAAACGAAATCTTATATATATATATATAATTAGTAAAAAACCAGAATCTATTGATTTATTTAACTGTCACTTTTTTTTAACCTTTAAAGAATTTTTATCGCAGGACTGCATTTCTTTCGAAAGTAAAGTTCTTAAATAGGAGTGGAAAAGTAGTTCTTACAGCCGCTAAAACGGTATTGTGGGTACTATTGGAGAACAGGTGATTGACAATAGCTCTTTGCCAATTTGAAGCTGCGTAAGGAACTTCTGCTACGAGCAGAGGGTAAGAGAGATAATCTCTACTACAGACGTGCATATGCACAAATTTTTTTGCTGCTATGTTCGACGGCGAGCTGCATTATTTACTTTAATAATGACCTTCGATGTGGCCAGTGCATTAGATACAAATATGTATAATGACCATAACTACGACCTATAGAAATACTTAAATCAAGTGCAACAAATAATGGACAGATCAAACTGATACGAGAAGCATATCTATACTGTACCAACAGATAAAACACAACGCCAAATATGCACATATGAACGAATAATGGGAAGAACTGGAAAAGAAAATTAAATGAAGCGCAGATAATGTATTCTATATTTTCTTTTAGCCACTTTATTACATATTTTTTAGTTTTTACCTTGGAAATAATTTTTCACTGTGAATTCTGAAGAAATATATTTGTTGGGGCTCTAACACTTTAATACCTGGAAAAAGATACATAAGGATACTGTATAAATAACAGGGTATATTTCTGTGGGCGTATTAGGGTAACTAGCGGGACCCGTGAAAATTCCATAGTTCATTAATGTTATCACTTACTTTAGTTCGACCTAAAGCAGTGCTTTAACATAGCCCACCCCGGCTAAACTAATATCCGCAGCTTAGCCATGTTTTCCATTACCATTACACTCATCTAACTTTTCTTCGTATTATGATTTTACCTTTGAATCACGTATTTGTTGTCAACAAAGAATTTGCCCATGTATCTTGATAAAGACATAGAAATATGTCGGTACTTCTAGCATTGTTCTCCTATGTATTTGCGAGTCTTTTCTAAGCTCTGTTTCCTACAGCTTCCAGATAATGTAATCCTTCATTATCTTACACTTTTCAATTTTTTCTCGGCGTTTCCAATTTTTTTTGCATTATTTTGGGACTCGCTTGGATCAGTAGCCAATTATTTTTTCTGCTTTGTTTGATGTAATAGCTAGACAACAAAGTACAACAAACTCGGCCAATTTTTTTCAGTCACAGCAGCGTAATCCTCTGGAGTCAAAATGCTGTTGTATTTCCTTAAACATCGAACATTTGCTTCATAAAAAGACTTTAGTCATGTCCAACACTACCCTCTCTGTTCTCTCGTACCGTATCTTAGCTACGCATCTGGGTTTAGTAAGAATGTTATGCACCGGCAGCGTGTACATAACAAGGTGTGGGAAAAAAAGCACTAGATGGTACGGGTGAAATAATCTTCATGTCTCTGCTTCGAAACTGACTGGAAATTTTTACAAGAAGTGAAAGAAGCACGTTTACGGTTGAATATTTGAATTTCCCAGTATCTAATAGCGAAAGCTTAATGCTTCGACTCATAGACGGACGGACGTATGGAACCATAAGCAGAATAATGTTGTTGATATATTAACAGATTGTTTCCTTTATTTACTCTTAAAATGAAAATTAACGTTAACGGATTATCGTTAACTCCCGTTAAATTAAAAAAAAAAATTAACGGATTAACTGTTATTGAAGTTACTTTTTCGATGTGCGAGTTAACAATTAACAACGAATTTAACATTTCGATTAACGTTGACCACTGTTTAAGATTTTAGGGTGATACACTGATACACGCTCCTTTGGGAAAGCTATACAGTAACAGTTAAAAAAAGTCAAACTGTTGGCTTTGTTTAGAATTTCAGGCTAATGTTATGCACCTAGTTCTCGTTATATGCGAATTTCTTCTATGCGAAATTCGTTCCTAAGCGAACGAACGACCGCAACGTGACCACTGATTCAGAATGCGACTAACTCCACTCTCATGCGATGTGCGAGTTGTGGGCCGCAGGCAAGGCCATAATAAAAAGTATCTTGCTTCTTTTCTTATCTACTGTTTTTTTTTCATATAGATCGTTGCAATATACCATTACTGTGGTGTTTTAATTGCGTTTTATAGAGTAGCACTGTTAAAAGTGCCAAATTAACCATTTTGGTGGGTAAAGAATGGGTCATAGGATAAACCCCAGCTCTATATAATGTAGATATATTCAATATATGCGAAGTCACTTTTTTCGAACTTTTTCTCGACCGTCACCCTCGCATATTACGGAAACCTGGTGTGCATGTTATTTTGGGGAAAAATTCATCACGAGGATGAATAACAGTAGTGCTTCGTTACATCAATTTTCTTTGTTCCTGTGTAGAGGCAATTTCAATAACAAACGAAGATGCGATAGGAGCCAGACGCTCAAACAGTATAGTTATACATGCAGATGGATGAGGCGTTTGAGCGACAGAAATGTAGTCGAATAGCGAGTCCCTAGTTTTGATATTATCAGAATTTTCAGTTCGAGTAGCGATTTGCTTGAGTAATTTGTCAACTGACTAACGAGATCAAGACTCTGAGCAGGGGAAGTATTTTGAATCACGTACTGCCTGATTGGTGCAGATTTTTTGTAATTAAGCCTAATTGTTAGTCGCATCATGCATTGCCTTTTAATGCTCAGAAGTCTACCCACTTATGTGCCTCTAGCAATTTATAGGAAGTAATTTAAACCGCTATTGCGAAGCAAGAGCAGTTTTTATAACCCGCTGTAGCAAAGTAAAAGCTGTGCTCAATAGGCGACAGTGTTGCGTTCTATTTGTGCCTCCGACCCCAGCGAGCAATGTCTGTGTGGGCTCAATATCTTTCATGCTGTTGCTGCGTGATGTTGTACTGTGCTGCGGGATGTGGGTTTCTGCGAGGACCTTGTTTTTCCAGTACGTTATATCTCTTTTTACAAGTGTCATACAACATTATAATGGCAATATTTGTTAGCTTTTAGTCTCACCGGAAGATGCCCACTGGCGAGGGACGAATCGTTGAATTTTTTAGCATGCTTTTAGTGTTACTTCTGAAAAAATAGTTCTCAATAAAATTACTGCAGATAAAAAACGCAACTTTCGAGTGATAAACAAACATTTGTTTCGCAAGACTTTCTGCTGCTTATAATTATCTCACAGATATTCTAAGCTTTGCCTACATTAGTAATTTTTCATTTGCAATTAACTTCTAAGAAGTTTGTGTTGTCTAGTTATAGAAGTAACTAATTATTTCATCGAATGTTATTGAATTATCTCTATCGCACTCTAGTACTCGACAAAATGTGATTAAGTTTTAATTTAAAAAAGGGGAAAAATAATCCCCTGCCCACAACAGACCATTTGGAACTACTTGTTCACATTACCAGTTTGTGTGTTTTCCATTAGGTAAATTTTGCAATCTTTTTAAACATTTAATCTCAATGTTTCAAGTCATAGCAACAGAGTTAACAAAAAGTTTTAGTAAACTTTAAATTAGTTATTTATTTATGCTTTGAAATGACAGGGCATATGTTTTAGAATCTCTAAACGGTTGATGAATTGTTGAAAAACTCACTTTCAAGCATGTAATGAATAATTCCTCATTAAAATAACGGCATGATGCCAACTGCAACGATTGTCAGAGTATAGTCTCATTCTCTGGCCTGCGCGTTATCAGGCCGCGCCCATTGTCCGGCCACCGGACGCCGCTTTGTTTGTATGAGCTGGCTTTGGGTTTGGGGCTCTGGGTAGCCCCTGAGTTGGAGGAAATGCCACTCTAAAGGCGGATGAGACCTTTTTGGTCC
>LQNS02000211.1:1729231-1740984 GCA_001587735.2 Parhyale hawaiensis | reverse complement strand
CAGCTGCTGTTGGCTTTACTTTCAATCAGTGCCAGCTGCTGTTGGCTTTACTTTCAATCAGTGCCAGCTGCTGTTGGCTTTACTTTCAATCAGTGCCAGCTGCTGTTGGCTTTACTTTCAAGCAGTGCCAGCTGCTGTTGGCTTTACTTTCAATCAGTACCAGCTGCTGTTGGCTTTACTTTCAATCAGTACCAGCTGCTGTTGGCTTTACTTTCAAGCAGTGCCAGCTGCTGTTGGCTTCATTTCAAGCAGTGCCAGCTGCTGTTGGCTTTACTTTCAAGCAGTGCCAGCTGCTGTTGGCTTTACTTGCAAGCAGTGCCAGCTGCTGTTGGCTTTACTTTCAAGCAGTGCCAGCTGCTGTTGGCTTTACTTTCAAGCAGTGCCAGCTGCTGTTGGCTTTACTTTCAAGCAGTGCCAGCTGCTGTTGGCTTTACTTTCAATCAGTACCAGCTGCTGTTGGGTTTACTTTCAATAAGTACCAGCTGCTGTTGGCTTTCCTTTCAAGCAGTGCCAGCTGCTGTTGGCTTTACTTTCAAGCAGTGCCAGCTGCTGTTAGCTGCACATTCCGCGCCGACTGCTGTTGTTATCCCTTCATACCGACTGGTGTATGCTGTACCTGCCTAAGAGGCTGCTGTTACTTGCACCATCTATACGGACTGCTGTTTGTTCTATGTGGGTACGGCTGTTGCTGGTATTACGATTACTACCGGCTGCTGTACGTATAGGCTGTACCTTTAGTAGCGGCTCCTGTATTGTGTGTAACTTAGTAGAATGTCACTGACAAAAGCGAATGTCAACAATTCTGTATGCAGCTCACGGTATTTCTATCTATATATTCTAGGTATATTGCGAATAAAGGCCGCCCGATAGCCGTGCTCGAGGTAAATTTTCTGGTCCGGTAATGGAGTCATCTGCTTATGAGAAGAAGGCGTCGTTGGTTCTTGATTTGCATCGCAAAAATCTCGAGTTTATATCTTGCGGTCTCAGAATTTCGGCTCGTGTTCAGGGGAAGCTTTTTGACCTGCACTTTCGAAGAATGAAAAACTGTCGAAAAAGGCTTTGCTTTTGAAGGCCCTGGAGCAGGTGTTTTTATTTATATATCAGAACGCCAGCTTCTTTTGCTGACCTTACTGTCTTAGAAACTTTCGAAGCCTGAATGAAATACTACCCATCTGAGCTGGCTTAACGCTGTAGGGAGAAGCTTATATGCCATTTGAGATTTATTTTCATCTTACTAAAATTTGATAAAATGAATGCAAAAGGTATTCTACACGATATTAACTTGCTGAAACATTGATAACTTGACTTTGACGTTTATAAATAAATGCACATGTCTACTTTTCGGAGATACAAATGTACAAGATATTCTAGTACAACCAGGGACAATTTGTGAGTCCTTTGATACTATAACTAAAATCTAGAACTGTAGGGCTATGAACAACTTAATTGCACTTCACTTTGTTGTGCCAAATTTTTGCTAAAGTGGTCGGTTCCTCACTATCAATAGAGCCAGTCAGTCGTAACAAAAGTTTACAGATATCTCGAGCACTTCACATAAGAGTATTTGACCGCATTTGTACATATAATCAGACTTCTAAAGTACGTGCACCTCCGCCATCATCTTTTGTAACACTCATATGTACAGCACATGTATGAACTTCGAAAATTGTGCAATTTGAACTTTTTCGCTTCATATGTGAAGTCTTAAGAGTTTCGTAAATTATGAAAGTGAGTGAAGGCGTCTTTCAAAGTCAGAATAGTACGTTTTCTTCGCGTCTTTTATCGCAGTGCGTTGAAGCATTAGTATTTTAACCCTAGATTTGTTTCGTTATTGTTTCAAATTTCAAAGAATTAATTCTTGACTCTGCATCATTTCAACATAACTTTTGCTTAATAGGTGATTTAGTAATAAGTGATTTACAGTAGTTCCCATACGTTTATTCCTGCTGAAAAACCATCATCGTCATCATTGACCTTTCACTTTCATGACTTAAATCCGAGAGCTGAAATATGACGCCAGTGGTGGTGAATGTTTTCTTACTTATTAAAGTGCAGGCTATTTGCCAGCTGATGGTATTATAGGCTTCAACTTATCCAGAATTTCCGTGTTGATTATTGATTTTACTTTTTGAATTGAGGTGTTCCTATCAAACCGATGATTACTCTACAAACAGCTCCGCAGAATTGATTTCAACCCCTGAAACACGATTCTAAGTAAAGGAACTAACGATTATGACTGCAGGCCTGACAAGTCACAGCTAAAGTGATTAGCTTATACCTACGGACCTCTCCAACCGACAACGCCTAATTTCAGGGCCAGGTATGCATTTGTACGCCCAACTGGCAACTAGGAAGAGCAGCAAGAAGGTTCTAATAGGGAGGAGCGCACCCTCTCTATTTACCCTACGGTAGCGTTTCGAGTAAACTTTCCCCTTCAACTGGCTGAGTGGCATATCCAATCGGAGAGCGGCATTGCCTCACGCAGCCTGTACAGGAAGGAGTCCTGAGCTCAAATTTTTATAGTCATGAACCATCGAAGAAATTCCGAGCGGATGGAAGCATGTAAAGGAAACTTGTAACCTGTATACCATCTGATGATGAAAGTAACAGGGTGAGCACTGGGATATAAATCGTCAGACACGATTGTCTTGCACAAAATATTAAAAAACTGCATGTCTGTATCATCCTTAGTTATATGTGCTGACCACTGCCACTTCAAGGACTCCAAACGCCAGCTTCGATCACGTGACAAAGCCATGTGTTTACTCGCCCAGAGAGTGCTTGGGCTTGCTCCTCCCATTAGAAGCTCCTTGAAGAGCAGCTACGCGTGCCGTTTCGATACAGATTTGAAATCGGTAGCATAGATACGGTAGCGTAACTGATATCCGACTCTTGCATCCGTGAGTCAGGTTGTCTCTGTGAATGCATAGTGTGGCTCCGGCATTGTATGTGCCTTTAACTGAGCAAGGTCTTGGCTACACACATCTTATTGGTAGCTACACACTCTGGCAAGTAGTGGCGACTCTTGGTAACAAGTAAGAAGGGATGCTGTACCGTTCGCCACCAGGGTGTTTGGTAGTTTGCCATAAACTATAGACAGCAAGAGCATTGATTAGATATTGCGCAAATGTATGGTTGAAATGAAGAAAATATTTTCTGCATGTTACCATTATTGATGATATTAGTGTGAGCTTCAAGTCAGCAGCGCCTATGTATCAGCCGCCAATGTTTCCTGGCTAATCGGGGCGGCACGTGATTTTCACATTTGCGTTGTGTTCTCTCCACGTAAATGCAAATTGTTTTCCACATAAATTTATCCGGCAAAAAGTATACAGGATGCATATGTTCTTTGAATTTAATATGTTCACCGTATTACAAACTCTTTTATAAAGGAGATGTTGATGGGTGGGGCTTCTATTCTATTTATTAGGATACAAAAGTGGCCTGTAGAGATACAAATTGCCTGAATAAGTTTTCTGGTGCACAGAACAACTGCAATGGGTGAAGTATACTTTTGACTAACTAGAGCGACGAATGTATACTACATTCCACATCGTATTTAATGGTAAGAGACCTCAAATGTGAATGCAATAATTAGTAATTTATTTCTCTTTCATTTCAGGTACCTCAATAACGTCACCATTGACTACGTCAACTTTGTAGATGACTCTGACTTGAAGAAAGGAGAACGACCGCCTGTGCGCTTCGATGCGGACGGCAATCGCGTGGATGTGGAGCTCAAGATTATGAACTTGAGGGACACTACAGGAGGCATCAGCAGAGCGTGGGAGGAGGTACGTTCAGAATCATAAACTTGAGGGATAATACAGAAGCCTTCAGTTTATTACCTCCGCCAAGGAGGTTAAATAGTTTTTGAGTTTGTCTGTATCCTTGTCCGTTTGTCTGTCTGTCACCAAGATAACTCAGAAAGTTATTGACGGTTTTAATGAAACGTACAGGGATTGTTAGGTATGCTAGGAGGAACAGATGATTAACTTTTAGTGGAGATCAGTCCATCTGTTTGTTTGTCTGCCTCATTTTTCTTAATACTTTAACTAAAATAATTATGAACGGATTTTTATGAAATTTACATGAGTTGTTAGGCATATTGTAAAGAGTGAAGGACCAAATTTTTATGATGATCTGTTCGTTCGTTCGTTTGTGGCTGAGTTTAATTTATGCTGGTTAACACAATATCTCAAAAAGTTATATATAGATCCTTACGAAAAATATAGGAGTGTTTAGTAATGGAAAAACCCATAAATGATTAAATTTTGCTGATGATCGGTTTGTGTGTTTGGCTATTGCTTGTCAGAATGTTGGTTAGCAGCATAACTCTAAAATTTATCAATGGATTTTCAAGAAACTTAGTAGAATTGTTAATACTGTTAAAAGGCACAAGGGTCATTCCATATGAACTCAACCAAAGTCTGAAAGTTTTCCATGGCGACCGACTCGGATTTGGCTAAAAAAATTTTTACTGGTACCTGAACATATATGCTGTACATATGCAAAATATTTTGTCAAAATTTCAAAGGGTTCTTGTGCTGTGGCTCTTCACAGAAGGGTGGTATATTCCATTTTTAGATCCTCGCGAATTGCGATGTTTAAGAGCAGCCATATTTGGATGCCAATATCTTGAGAACGAAATGAGTTATGAGCTTGAAAAATAGTACACTCTACAATTAGCGCCCAGGCTTTCCGCATCTACCATAAGAAAGCTTCATCTTATCTAACTTTTGAGATTTATGCCTCCAAATTAGTGGCTTCGTTTTATGCGAAAATTAAAATTTCAATTTTCTGGTTGCAGCTGTCATGCTACAATAAATCACAACTGTATATTCGGCCGACATTCCTTTTATTTCGGCACATGACTGTCAATAGAAGCTTTTGGACAGTATTAAAATAATAAATTATGAGTAAGGGAGCTTCAAAAATGGCTCAGACTGAAAACATGCAGTTTTCGACTAATATTTAACAGTCAAAATCATAGTGTTGTCATTTACCCAGTACATCATACGTTCTCCTACATAATGGTACAGATATGTTTATTGTTTGGTCAAAAAATCAGATTGTGTTCTCACCTCTCAGATAAAAATAATTTTACGTATTGTAGGCGTTTTTTATCCCCATGACAGCTTGTGTGTTAGCTACTTTTTGTCAGAAATGCAGAAAATGTGAGGTATTTGTACTCTGAACACATAGATTTGATGGCATCTACAATTAATTAAGTCAGTTTACCCAAAAATGTAGCTACATAAAATTGAATTAATTGCCCAAATGAATGCAGCTTTTTCTGAACTGATTCAGTGTCATGGTGAGCAAGCTTATAAAACTTTGCGCTCTGTCCCTGAAGCTCTGGTGCAGATACAATGCATATGATGTTCTGAAATTGAACCCAACAGGTAGCTATTCTAACGAACAGAAGGAGGCCACGAGAGAATTCCAATCTTAGAATATTTCATGAAGTTGACAAAGACCTCACAGTCTTCGTCTGACTCATCTCAGTGAACTCAAGGAAACTCTTTCTGAGGATGAGGCAATTGTCATGTTAGATTTTGATGAGAACTCTAGTTTTGTGGTGCAGGAAGAAATAAAAACTTTCCCCTTGACCAACGTTCAAGCAACATTTCACCCTTTTGTAATCAATAACAAATTAAGAGGTAGCTACACTTCAGCACTCCCAATCTGTGAGCTATCAAATTTTTTATCTTAAATCTGATACCATAACTGCCCATGCCTTCATTACCCCTGTGGTGGTATATATCAAACAGGACTTTTCATTCATCAGAAAGCTCTTTTACTTCAGCATTGGAGTTTGCAACATCGCATGGTAAGATTCTGTGCGATGGCACTGGTGGAAGGGTCAAACGCTTGGTTGGACGAGCAAGCGTTCAGGCAACTGTAGTTGGATACATCCTTACTGGCATGATGCAAGTTTGGTGCTGTGAAAATGCTCCAAGATTCAAATTTTCTGTGTGTCAATTGTGGATGTCAACCAAAATGCCGACTGCTAAATGCAAGCAAAGTGAAAGGTGTAAGGTCCCACCAATGCTTCATCCCAATTTTAACAGCCTCATTAAAATGAAAAGGATCTCTGCTGATGATCATTTTGAAGTTGTAGGCAAGAGCAACAAGTTGTGATTACTGCTGAATTACAGCCGGGAAAGCATGTTGCGTGCATTTATGACAAGGATTAATTTGTGGGCTGCACTGTTGACTGATCATATGAGAACTGTGATGTCTTTGTCAACTTCATGAAACATTCTTAGACTCGACTTTTCTCATGGTCTCCTTCTTTTCATCAGAATACCTGGTGAGTTCCATTTCAGTTCATATGAATTGCGTCTGCTCGAACGCAAGTTTTCATAATCATGCTGACCATATCACTGAATCAATTCAGAAGAAGCTGCGTATCTTTGGGCTATGAGCTTAATTTTATGTACATTTTTGGGTAAACTGACTTAATTAATTGTGGATGCCATCAAATCTATGCGTTTAGAGTACAGAGTAGCAATACCTCACATTTTCAGCATTTCTGACAAAAAGTAGCTAACACACAAGCTGTCATGGGGATAAAAAAAGGCCTACATTAAAAAAAAATTATTTTAATTTGAAAGAGGTTTCGAAATGCTTGAAAGTCGAGTAGCACCAAGAAAATATTGTTCAATCAAAAGAATTCACCAGAAATGCTCAGTTCCTTCGGCATGATTTTCAGAACCAGCCATGAGGATCGAGATTTGGCGGTAATGAATTAAAAATGCCTTGGTCTCTGTTCGGCGTGAAGTGGCAACAATCACGGTAAACTTCAACAAAGGAGAATATAAGTGAAATGGATTATGCTCGACGGGAACGAGAACTTTATCCCATATTGAGTCTCTCACCCACTACGCTGAAATGAAAGATATCATACATATGGTACCTACCGAAGCGGGCTCCAGAAAATGCAATTACTCGGGCATATTCCTGAAGCTATAGGCTTGTCCGAAAAGTTTGTGCCTATTTTTAGTAATTCATAATTCGACTAATTTTAGAATATGATTGAGTTCAGTGAATGGCATTTGACTACGGTTCCAATTAGAGCACAGTTCAAGCTATCTTTTCGCGGTAGAAGCTTTGAGATCCTATTACCTGTGTTAATTCTGTAACTCTTTAAAATGAAAGACAAAAATTTATTTATAGCACTTGATGCTTTTCTATTTCCATAACGGAATAAATGTCTCTCAATCAACCAAAGAAATATGCGCAGTTTACGGTGATGATTCTTTATCCGAGTGACTGTACGGAGTGGTTCACGAAGTACAAAAGCTGGAGATTGTAGACTTATTGATACAGAGCGATCACGTTGACCATCCTCTGCAGATGAAGACCAATTGAAGTCACTAATAATGAGAATCACCCACATTGCACAACCCGAGAATTGGCAGAAAGCCTTAACCAATAAATTCCGCCGTTCATGAGCACCTAGTAAAGCTTGGGTTCTCAAATCGCTCCCGTGTTCGGGTGCCACATGAGTGAAAAGAATATTTTCGATTGCATCTTCATCTGTGATGAAAATTGTGACAGGAGATGCGAAAGGGAGATGCTGAAGTAAGCGATATGAGCTTACCTAAAGCACAAATGCAAACGAGAAGCAAAAATTGTTGAGAGTGTCATTTCGCCCACATATATGCTCCACCAGACTCGGCCAAGACGTTGCCTGAAGAGCGAGTTCAGCAGGATGCGTCTAGGCGAATATTTTTGGTAGCTTTGGGGCAATTCAAAGCAACTTACAGTCCAGTTTTCTATTTTATCTGTTGAATACGATAGTGTGTAGCCCCTCCGTTTTCTTAAAACTTTACGTTAAATGGTGGTGACTGTAACTGCAATATCAAAAATATAAAATGCATTTGTCTCCAGGTCACAACGATGATAGGCGCAGAAAATTACATCTCAAAACTTTGTTTACAGTCTAAGAGATAGCAGAAAACATTCAGTAGCTGAGTACTAAGAACGACGACTAAAAAACCGGCGTTTAACAGGCAATAAAAGAACGATGACTAAAAAACCGGCGTTTCACAGGCAATAAAATTTATTAAACTAATGCTTATAGTTTATTTTCCATGCAACTTCTAAAAACTTTACCTTAGGACATTGCCCAGCCGTCTGCGCTCGTCTGCGCACGGCTTTAGCCACCCCAAAGTGGTTCCTTAGACTCTTCATCATAAGAAAATTTTATTTTGTGTGTGGCGGGATTGGGAAAAAATTCTGTACTCCCAGCTTCTCCTAATTAACAAGACAGTCAATTCTGAGGAATATTGTTCACAAATGGTTGAGTGAAAAGCAGCAATGCAAGAAAAACCTCCAAAATTGGCCAACAGGAAGGTGTTGTTTTCCATCAGGATAGTGCATGACCACACATATCTTTGGAAACCCGGCAGAATTGCTACAGTTTGGCTGGGATGTGTTACCCTAACCTTCATGTTCACCAGATATTACTCTTTTGGATTTCAACTTTTTCATGTCTTTGCAGAATAGTCTTAATTGTACAACTTTCAATTCCTTGGACGACTTAAAAAGATGTATCTTGATGTTGATGAATTCTTCACCAGGAAACCGCCGCAATACCGCGAAGAGGGTATTTTCAAGTTAAAGGAAAGATGGAGACGCAATGTACCTGAAACAAAATGGTTTATATTTGGTTGGTTAAAAATGTAATGGCTTATACCTTTCGACCCTTTGCTCTTCTTTAAAAAATCAGCGGGAACTTTTCGGGCAAACCAAAATATTTGCTATAGTAACCCGGTTGCTCGAATTTCCTGCTACCTCATCTTGTTATTCAATAGATGAATTTACTTCTATTTAACTCCTTAACATCATGACGAAAAGAAGGGCCAGCCCATTAAGCCAGCAAACAAGCAAGCCATCAACAGACAATGTATTGTTACTTCTTCCAACGAGATCATGCTTTAGTCGGAATCTGTCTTTTTGCTGTCTGTCACAAAGATAACTTAAAAAGTACTGCATTGATATGAAATATACAGCGGTTGTTAGGTATGTCAGGAAGAACAGATGATTAACTTTTGGTGAAAATCCGTTCAACCTTTTGTTTGTTTGCTAATCTGTTTTTTTTTTTGTTGGCAACCCTACTCGGAAAGTTATGAACAGATTTTTTAACATAAAATTTGCAGGAATGTTACGAAGAGTAAATGACCAAACTACTCTTTGTCAGCAACATAGCCCAAAAGTTACGACCGAATCTTTACGGAATTCACAGAAACTGTTGAGATGGATAAAAGGAGCAAGTAACCAAATTTTGATGGTGCTTCGCTCAGCTTTTTGTGGGTTTGTCATTTTGTGACGCATGGGTGAATCTTTAAGAAATTTGAAGGAACTGCTAGAAATATTACGAGGAAGAAATGACACAATTTTAGTGATGATCAAAAGGAAATCCTGGGTTCAGCACCAGCTTTAATTGCTCATTACATTGCATTGCTTGGCGACGGTAGGCGCTCGTAGAGTCTGTCTCTAATTCTATAGTGGATTTATCGAGTGGTGATAAAATTAATTCTATGTGATAAGAATGTTATGCGTAATATCATTACGCCCCGTGTGATTCCCCTCTCTATTCTCTTCACATTAGAGCAATTTATCGAGTTCATTGTCCTCTCCGTAAGCAAAAAATCTCACTTATTTCTTTGCTAAAGTTCCTTCGAGAGGTTTCATGTTTGTCATACGAAGGGTAGAAGAATGGCATACTTATATCTGTCTGCTGCTGGAGACCTGATAATGTGGAAGTTTCGAAAAGAGAAAATGCCTCAGCAAATCTGTCTTAAGGAGGAAATAACATGTTGAGAACAAAAACGTCAAACCTTGTTTGGAGCAGGAGGAAGATAATTTTGCTTTTGGAATAAAAGTAGGAGGGACAAGAAGGGTACGGGAGACGGGAGCTGGCGTAAGATGATTTTGATGGTTGAATAACAGTGCGGGGGTTGGGAGAGTGTATGGCAGCAACTGTGAGATAATTCTTATTGCAGTATAAAAGTAGAGGGGATCAAAAGATAGCGAGAGCAGGCGTGATATGATTTTGAGGGTAGAAGATTTCACTATTAGAATGAACATCGGGAAAGGTAAAGTCAACTTGACTGTATTTCCTACTGCAAATATGGACCAATTGGCCCTAAAGGAGTGTACAGCTGTAGTCAACCACAGATCGTCACGAGCTATGGACCATCGACGAAAGGCTCTTATGCAATGACCCGTGCCCTCTCCCGACCTTTCCCATTTCTGGAAGGGTGAGTACCTCCACTGCAGCCGTGCAAATATCAAATGATGAGTCAGCGCACCAAGCGCCGAAAGAGCTCGCTTGCCTGGGTTGGCATTCGAACCTGCAACATCCGGTGTCTAATGCCGAAGCCACATATGCATTCGAGCGAGCAACCGGAAGATAGCGAGGATGAGCAACTCACTCGTTGTTTTGAAATATACTTTAACTCGGTAGCATAGACACGGTGGCATGACCGACATGCGAGTCACCCATTCTGGCATCACGTTATTCCTATGGAAGTTCAGTGTGGCCCCGTGGAGCTAGCCTTGTTGGACGCAGCATCCTTATGAGAAACTAGAATTAGCTGGCCATCAAAAATGGCTTCGTAGAAGTTACTCCCACCACGGGTGATGGTCTTACGCCACCGAGGCGTTCTAGTTATAGATATAAATATACAAATACATATACTTAAATCTTCAACGGAAACAGTATCACCTCTCTCACTTCGTTTGCGGGTGATAAATATGAGGAACAAGATGGACAAAACCTATTTTTTGCAAGTAAAAATTATATTTTGAATGGGGTTGTTCTTGCCGCTGATTATGTTATTTGTAACTTGCACCGTAAGCTACGAATGCCTAGCACACATGACCCATAACTCGCTCGTTATTGGTATCATATCATTAGATGCAGCCTCTAGTTAGCAAACTTGGCGATGTTGATCTTCTCAAGTTGCTCTAATTGTTCATGGACTTCTGACTTTGTCAGGCTTTTTCGCTGACGAAATGAAAACTCTCGTCTAAACGCTTCAGGTTCTATAGCTCAGCAAGTTTATGAACTAATTTCCATGGCTTGTCAAACAAGTTTTGTCAGGACGTTGTTGCTGGAGCTTGTACGCAGCCGAGCTGTCAGTGATTTTGTCCTCGTGGTCAGGTACGAAATGTGTCCTGAATATACTGTATATTACAGGTCTGCGCATTGTCATCCCTTCGTCGTAGCTCGTGAGGCAATTTTTGACCTGCGTCATGCATCCTTTCTGAGTACCGCTTTTTTGTATCATTACTATCAACAACCAATGTTATTTGAGCTGTAGGTGTCAGTACAACATCCAATCTGCTGCAAATTATTATGGCAGCATTCTCATCCTTTCGTCTGTGGTTTTACATTTGACGCCCGTGCAATTTACTATACCGGATCATATTGGGAGTAGCTGAGGGCTAGCCGGAGTTTAAGCCTTAACTCCACTCTGGGAATGATCCTTCTAGTTCTTCTGCAATGCAGTATCTGTTAATATTAAAAATACACCAGCTTGACGACGTGTGAACGGAGAAGACTCCATAAGGTTGTCAATCCTATGCAACCAGCCTAATAAGAGAAGGAAAACATAAGAAAAAGAAAGAAGAAAAAGAAAGAAAGAAAGAAAGAAAGAAAGAAAGAAAGAAAGAAAGAAAGAAAGAAAGAAAGAAAGAAAGAAAGAAAGAAAGAAAGAAAGAAAGAAAGAAAGAAA
>LQNS02000211.1:1707827-1728813 GCA_001587735.2 Parhyale hawaiensis | reverse complement strand
AGAAAGAAAGAAAGAAAGAAAGAAAGAAAGAAAGAAAGAAAGAAAGAAAGAAAGAAAGAAAGAAAGAAAGAAAGAAAGAAAGAAAGAAAGAAAGAAAGAAAGAAAGAAAGAAAGAAAATTAAAGATCACAGAATCACTATGTTTACAAAGTGTTCAAAGCTGCCAATGCCAGCACCAACAAAGACAGAGCCATATTTACTCTAAAGCTATTCTCCTTAAAATGTTGAGCTTTCATGCTCTGACCTACGAGATCGCCTCCCCTTCAAGAAACTGAATTTCTGCGATGCTTGGTTCGCGGCGTTAGCTTTTCTAGCTTTCGCATTCTATTGCGGGGGTACTGACTCTAGCCAAAAATGTGGTCGATCAAACGTTCGAAATTGCCACATGAACTTTCTGTCTCTGATACCATAGCTCTGATAAACTATGGTCAACTACAGTCGTTCACTCCTCTGGGGCCGAGTGTGCATCTATTTATCAACACTAAGAACTAAGTAGTGTATGTGCATTTTCTTGGGTTGGGACGTCAAGTTGAGTTTATCTTCACAGAAAGTAAAGAAAGTTGCTCTCGTATTTAACAGTTTGATTATGACTGTATCCATGAAGCAGAGAGCAAAGGGATTGCTCACAAGAATTTAGCAGTCACCGAGATGACGTCACACCGCCAGTTCTAAGTATTTGCTTGAGGAAAGAACACATAACAACGCCTAGATTTTTTCGTTTGTTATATTGCAGCTACAGTGTTTGTGTTGTACCCTAACACACAACACTGCACCATGCATTGTTATCGTAATGACCAGATAAGAAATAGTAAACAAAAAAACGAATGGCATAGGAAATAGCTGCTCTTAATGGTTCCACTCTCCTCAAGCGTACACTCTGAGTTGACGATGTGACAGCAAAGCAGTCAC
Organism: Parhyale hawaiensis; assembly: GCA_001587735.2. Lineage (NCBI taxonomy): Eukaryota > Metazoa > Arthropoda > Malacostraca > Amphipoda > Hyalidae > Parhyale > Parhyale hawaiensis. The sequence goes on along the minus strand of LQNS02000211.1, from coordinate 1,727,905 downwards.
GGCTAAAGGATTTTTTTTGTAAGGCCAGGTGAGTCTTCCTGTTGCTTTCTGCTTCCCCTTCCTGACAGATCACTTTGTGCGCACAAAGGGCAAAACATTTTTTATTGAAAAACTTTGAAATTTTCTTGGACTTGTATTTTATGCTTTTGCCGAATCAAGAGATCATGCATATGGCCTTCCTTGCATTCAGGAACTAGAATACCATAATTTTGCCTCTTTTGCAATAAATTGCACAAAAGAAATCAATAGAGTTTCACATAGTCGAAGAGATGAGAAAAGGAGAGCATACTGACACGTTTTACACAAGAGTCGAGCTGCATTCATAACCCAGCTTGGGCTGCCACAAAACGCTAACGTAACCTGAAACGCGGCTGTTGGAGCGGTTCCGCACCGTTGTTACAGCTTTTCGGGCTGTGGTGATTTCAGCACGATATTTGAGATTCCTGGTGAACCTCAAGCAACAGGTACACGTTACCCTTGTGATAACAACATGCTTCTATACATGGATTGACTTACGGGCTGCCGTGCGTTTTTATTCTACTTTTGACTATGGACTGCAGAATAATGTTATTTGATGTACCTTTTGTCGGCTATAGCTGTGTCTGTCTTTATGAGACCCCATGCAACAGTGCCAGCGTTTGCTATGCACATAACTTTGGCGATATTGTGATCGGTCGCTTCGTTGTTCTCCAAGATCACATAATGTTACTCTATGGCAGTTTCAAATAGAGATGTCATAATTCCGTGTGTTTACAACACCCGTACGACAGTGTTATTAATTGCCTAACACCTTCCTACTTTTAAAACGTTGTGAGTGTCATTGAAATTTCTTATCACAGCACCACTTACTTTCAGATGGGCATCTGTTAGATTTCCATCTTTTCGAAACCCCTACTGAAGCACTGCCTTTCGCTTTACACAAATCTCTTTCGTGGTGGTAATGAAGCGTTTCACAAATCTTTAGAATATTTTATAACAGTGCTGCGTGCCTCGCTTTCAGATCGGCATCTGGCGGTCGTGGGAAACAGACGGTTTGTATGTCAACGATATCGTGTGGCCGGGATACAAGCACGTACCGCCGCCTGGTGTGCCGGAAAAATTCCACCTAAGAGTAAGTCTAAATTTTACCCTTAACTTACTAGTCTTTTATGTCCCCAACTGAAATTATATTTCCCACTAGAAGCTCTAATGGAAATGTATATGAACGCTGGGAGAGAGTGTTCAATGCCCATTGGTAATGTTCTACTACAGTTTTCACTGGTCGTGTTACACTGTTTTTCTCTAATAATTCTTAAACGAACAGAGGCGATTCTTTGTGGCGAAGTTGTGTGCGTGAATACAACCACAAGTTGCAGAAACGACCAAATTCATGTCTACGTGACGACCAAAAAACGTGGTTGTCGCACGGAGACTCGTTTTTGGTTGTGTTTACGACCACAACTCGTAACTTCATTTTGAGTGCGTTTATCGGTCTTGGTTGTGACGTCACATTGTTTATTTACAATGTGAGTTGTTTGATTGGAGTAAAATTTGAATTTGTATGGGAGCTAAAAAGTTTTGTTTATGGTTATAGGTTACGTTAGGCTGAAATTTACACCAAAACCGCGGGATTAAAGACTGCCATTATTTATAGAGGGGTACAGTTATTTGTTTGTTTACAATAAGAACTTGTCATGTTTGTCGAGAGAGGGCGCTGAATACCATTTCATGTCCTTGTGACTGCTCTTGTTGCTCGTCAATGGAACCATAACTTTGTTTATGGTTGTGAATTTTTGGTTGTTCACGNCTGCCATTCGCTTTACACAAATCTCTTTCGTGGTGGTAATGAAGCGTTTCACAAATCTTTAGAATATTTTATAACAGTGCTGCGTGCCTCGCTTTCAGATCGGCATCTGGCGGTCGTGGGAAACAGACGGCTTGTATGTCAACGATATCGTGTGGCCGGGGTACAAACACGTACCGCCGCCTGGTGTGCCGGAAAAATTCCACCTAAGAGTAAGTCTAAGTTTCACCCTTAACTTACTAGTCTGTTATGTCCCCAACTGAAATTATATTTTTTTTCCCACTAGAAGCTCTAATGGAAATGTATATAAACGCTGGGAGAGAGTGTTCAATGCCCATTGGTAACGTTCTACTACAGTTTACACTGGCCGTGTTACACTGTTTTTCTCTAATAATTCTTAAACGAATTGTAGTATCACTATGGTATTTCAACACACAGACTTTTACACCCCTACCTATTGTATGGCCCACACAGAATATTGCTATAAGTGTAACACCGGGTAACACCGACGACAACCCTCGCAAACTGTAGGGTTAAGAGCTGTATAACACCGCCTTAGTTTATAAACATTGACTTTGACACTAGACAATTAGTAATAAAAATGCATGACTGCCATATATGTATTGCTTGACTTCCAGCATTTGAAGCACTTTTGCGTATTTTTCAACTTTTTATTCTAAAATACAGCCATAATAAGGCTCTGTCAAAAATGTTTAGGAACGAGTTTTCTGCAAAATCCGCAACACTTCTTGGGGGCGCTGAGATCGCACTTCGCATGCACTGCTAGACGGGGTGACACAGGGTAACACTGTGAGGGTAACACCGGCGTCTGATTGCAACACGCCAGGGCCTAGGGCCTGGTTGGTGGCGCGTTGGATAAACAGTTGAAAAAATACGCAAACATGCTTCAAATGGAGGAATTCAAGTAATACCGTATATGGCAGTTATACATTTTTTAATACCAATTCTTAAGTATCAAGGTGGGTGCTTGTAAACAATGGCAGTTTTATACAGCGCATAACCCTGCAATTTTAGAGGGTTGTCATCGGTGTCACCCGGTGTTACCCAACCTGTGTCACATTGGAGGCCGGTGTAGCACAGGTGACACCGAAGGCCTGCATTACAATACGTCCCAATTGGGCGTCGTCCGACTGTGTAGACGCGACTCTCTGGCTTCAGCCTAATATAGGCTTAATATACACCAGTAAACTCTTCTGTAAACCCATGTAGCAATATGCTATTTGGGCCATAAATTAGGTAGGGGTGTAAACGGCTTTGTGTTGAAATACCATAGTGACCTGACAATTCGTTTAAGAATTATTATCGAAAAACAGTGAAACACGGCCAGGGCAAACTGTAGTAGTTCATACGATAGTCAACTAAATGAGTTTCCTCGGCACTGTCAGCGTCCGAATATGTTGTACTGTGCATCTAAACTGCAATGAAAAAAGTGCAAAATCCTGTGAGTTCGAATTTACTCCTGACTTAAAGAAATGTCCGAAACTTTTTTGTTAATACTTTCTGAGCAAATTGACTTGCCTGTTAACATTTCAGTAACTTTTTAGGCAGACACACACAGTTGTGTATACGAGTGCCCAACGAAAGGCTCGGACGTTAACTGAGAGAACGCGTTCAATGGATTATCGGGTGAAGCAGTTTAAACATTCGGAACGAGTACTATGCTCTGACCATTTTATCAAGGCAATTTGGGCGTAGTCAAATTCCTCTACAGCGTGGCCAATTGTATAGGTATTTCTGAAAATTCTCTATTATATACAGGTAGTGAGTGGGGCTGAGATATGGGCTAAACAAAATCTACGAAATGCCAGTAGAATTGGCAACACTGTGGAGGAGGAACTTGACCACGCCCAGACTGCCTTGATAAAATGGTCAGGGTATAGTAGCACAATTTCCACGAAAAATTGGAATCGGTTTTGGGCGTTAACGAGTCGAGAGCGGTACCACTTCGTGCACAGATAGTGCTAACGGCAAATCCTCCATTTTCAATAGAATTATCGATAACATTCAATATCACGGGTATTTTTCTCAATTATCTTTTCTTCATTCTTGTATATGATACAAACCAGCTTCATGTTAATAGGGCACTGCGGGATGGCACCATCTCCATTTTAACTCAAATTGCAAATGATACTCATCATTACGAATGTTTTTTCTCACTTAGTTCTGTCTTTTTGCTTTCACATTATGCAACCAAACTTACTGTCAATAGCCATCTTAGTTCGTAAATAAATGAAAATAATAGACTTTTATTTTTCGCTTGCATCTCAGACGACGATTCTTTTATGTTTTTCGATCATATATGCCCAACTTTCAATTGCAGAGGCCGTTTCATTGGCGAAGAGAGTAAAAATTATTGAACTTAGCAAGGACTTTACTCTGTTATCCAGCGAAAATCAGGAAAGTTTGATAATTTCTGCAAAAATAGGAATTATCAAAATCCAGTACAACTACGAAAAATCTAAATGCATACCACTTTTTTATGCCAAATATAAAACTTACGTTGTGGCTGTTAAAAAGTTGAATTACTTACATTGAAAGCTACGATATGACTACCAACAATGTTTTCTGTTGGTCTCCAATTTTTCTTATTGCTGGTGGAGTGTAAAGTGTCGCTGCTCTCAGTGTCACCTCTTATTACGAGTAGGTTGCCCCTAGAATACAGTGCCACATTTTTTACATTCCCCCACATTATGCGAATGTTCCCTAAGGAAGCGAGATGGGGAGCAGGTGAGAAGCGGCTTCCCGCACCGGGGTCGGTATGAGGCATTTTGAGCGAATACATGAACACGAGTATTGTTGGCACATTTGTATATTTTAATAAATAGTGAGAAGATACGTTAAATAAATAATTACTCAATGAAATCCTTAGTAAGTGTGACGAAATGGTTGAACCGAATAAAAAGAGAAAAAAAGTTACTGCTTTTAGAGCTTGGTGTTTTTATACTAGCAATGTCAATTGGCGCATCCTTGCCAGATACTCAGACCGTATTGATTAGACTCGTTGAGTGCGATTTCCGATCAGAAATGGTGGTGATGCAATAGACACAAAGTATTCTAATAGCCTCACTGTCCGGGGTGTGAGGTTATTCGACAAAATGCCTATCGTCACATTCGAAACGCTACCGGTATTGAACGGGTGAAGTTTAAAAACTTACTGGACTCATAGTTACCTACTGAGTGCCTAACAAATGAGCTCTAAGCGGCAACATGCAGTGTGGGTTAGCTCGCTACTAGCCCTTCCGCTGGTTACGGAATGCAGCACCACCTCTGCATAGCACAATATGTATGGGGGTTTGCGTAACATCACCTGGACGTCGTCTGAAGAATCACTAAGGTTTGAATGAAGGCATCAAGGCAGGTACTTGAACTCTGGGCGGATATTCAAACAAACTTGGTTACAGCTCTCCAGATCTTTTTGTTCCTCAAGAGGAGAGGTGCCGCCCACTGAAGTACAGTAGAGCAGAACAGCTTTAGTTGCATAAGCGTGGTGGACACTTAAGATAATTTGGTTTACTTGCGTTGGCAGGTGTCATTCATGGACGAGCCCCCATACATCAGTATGACTCCCCCGGACTCCAACACGGGTCTCTGCAACGCCAACAGCGGCGTCAAGTGCTTCGTGTCACCCAACGATCCGCCACTAGGGTGAGTATTGCAACATTAACTTCCCAAAGCCCGCGTGTAGTTTTTTGCTTTGGGATTAAAAATTGGTGCCATTATCAGGACATACCGTCTGTAGAGAAGAGATAAAATTAATAGCTGGACACATATCACGGTCGATTTTTTCAATACTTTTGACTTCTCGCACGCCATATCTTATTATCATACGTCTAGTAACTGCCATTTTTCGTTCGTAAAAGACATGTATGAGATATTTGGTATATTTTTAAAATATAGAATATTGGATCTATAAAGCTCGACATTCAATTTAATGTGTTTGCTACTCTCAAAAGTAACGGTTCGAAAAGCTGATCAGAAGAGAGACAGAATAGAGAAACTTGTTGACAAAAATCAACGCTTTTAAGTTTTAGATATGAAAACAGCTGTAGATTTTAACTTCAACAAGGCTTTTTCATTAAATAAAACCCTAAATTTAGTGACTTTTTTTACGAAGATTCAGACAAAGTCCAACATTTTTTCTTTCATATACCCATCCAGTGTTTTCATATAACTTTATAGATAAATATTACTAAGGGGTTAATACTCAAGTTGAAACTGTATTCTAAGACGATGGCGTTGTAATAAGTTGATTTCTCGCTTGCTAATCCTAATCACATTAAAATTTCGCTCACACGTTCACAATATTTTCATATTGCAAGGAACGCAATATAACGGTATCAGATCACTATACTACTCGCTAAAAATCCACAGCAAGTGACGTGCCTTGCATTTTAATATAAATATGCACTACACTTTTATAATAAATTAAAAAACAGGGATCAACTTAAAATATAAAATCATTCCCGAAGTAAAGGAATAAACTGCCCCGCCGCTCTTGTGCGGGACTTTAAGGTTACTTTATAGAGCAGGCGTGCGTCTGAGAGTAGTAGCTGAGACCGCTCCCATTTACTGAAGTAAGACACTCCAGTGGAAAAAGCAAGAAAGTAAGTGGGGCACCGAAATTACGCCTTCGAGACTTGACTTGTCCGAAACTTTAGACAGAAGCTCTGGCTTCGTCACTATGACAACTTGCAGCAAGTGTTAAAAGAAAGACGGTTACGACGAGCCTGCTGAAACTGCATGTTACGGAGGCAGATTGAGTTTCTGGAAGTCTCGAGGATAACCCTATTGAGGATCTATCCCTGAGACTCAATTCAGCACACCTGCTTAAAGTTTCGAATAAATCTACCCTAAAAAGCTTAATTATGGCGCCCAATCAAACATACACGAAGTCGTGCTATAGTTATTCCAAATACAAGCACGCTTTACTGGGAACCGATGGTGATTCCTGCCTTGGCATGCTCCTGCAGCCCGCTACTGCGTGTGTTGGCGCCCACCGCACATTCTCAGATGTTGGGCTTTGCTCAGTGACTCAGGGCTGGGCGGCTAGGAGAGAGTGATCTCATATCTGCAGCTGAAGACCTCGCTGGGATAAACACAGCTGTGCCTAACACCGTCGGCAAGGAGCAATATGTAACTGCTCTGTCTTCCTTGTTTATGCTCAGGAATGTTCGGACTGTGAGCTGGCGCCGGTGCTCTGTATGCTCACCCCAATACAGTGTGTCGTTAACTTACAAATTTGCGATGCCCTTAAGGCGTCTTTTTCTTCCTGTGGGCCGTCTTATGTAGATATAAGTGAGCCCACAGCCAGCCTGCTAGCCGAATGAGATAGTTGGAAAGATGCGTACACTGTATCAGCGCAATTACTCCCTTTGCTACGAAATAGTTGTTCCACAGTTTCATTCTGCATTAGTAGCTTGATGTCAGCCAAATCATTTGCTATGTATATACATTAACAGGTTAGTACGTATCATTACGTGCTTCAGCCATGGCCAATACTAACCTGTTAATGTAAACAGTGAATAATTTGGCTGAGATGGAACTGCAGATGCAGAAAGAAATTTTTGGCTGTGGAATAACTTTCGGAACAGAGGGAGTAATATTTCACTGTACACGACGGTGCACAAGACAGCTTTTTTCATCAAGTTTTCTGTAATAAGTTATTTTTCAACTACAAGACCTGTGAAAATTCCGCATGACACCAATTTCATTCCTCACTGATTCCCGGACGCATATATTGGCTATGATGTGTGAATGCGTATTATTTCCAAGTCAGAGGGTACATCTTTGCACTACGAGTAGTAACTTAAGACTATTTTCTGTTGTTCTGGAGTCCATACGTACAAATAATAACTATTTTTCTCTATTTAATACTGTAAGCGACGCGTAACGTGCAAACGAATTAATTATTGATGAGATGCATGGGCGGAGTCACAAACAGATAAGGTTTTCTATATAATTAGCCCCTCTGTGTGTACTGTTTTCGAACAAATTTCCTCTTGTCTTCTACACTGAACCACATGATTAACGATACAGACACGTTTTCAAGTTCAGATCTCTGAAATTAATAATAATAATCATTAATTAATGATGCATTGCATTGCGTTGTAAGGTTTTTACAGCAGCCAAGGAGGTTTTGTACATGTCGAGCTGGTCTGTAGACCTATTTGTCTGTCACCAAGATAGTTAAAAATTTATGAACGGATCTTCATGAAATTCACAGGGACTGTTAGGCATGTTAGGAGAGAGAGATAATTAACTTTTGGCGATATCCATTCGTTTGTCTGCCATTTTGTTCTTTGTAACATAACTCAAAAAGTTATGGACGGGTTTTCATGAAATTTGGAAGAATTATTAGGAATGTTACGAAGAGCAAATGACTAAATTTTTGTGATGATCGATTTGTCTGTTTGTTTATTTTTTTGTCTGTGTGTTTGATTTTATGTTTGTCAGTAACATAACCTAAAGAATTAAAAATGGATTTTTTTTTTAAATTTTCAGGAATTTTTAGCAATGTAAATCGACACAAATTTTAATGACGATAGGTTGGTCCGTTTGTGTGCTTTTACTATTGTTTGTCAGAACATGATTAAAAAAAGTAAGGGCGGATGTTTATAACATTCTTCACAATTGTTGGAAATGTAAAAGGCACAAATGACAAAATTTTGATTATGATTAGTTATTTCGTCTGTGTGTTTGACGATATGTTTATGATCAGACCGTAATTGTCGTCAAGACAATTACAGGAACTCTTTTTAATGTCATGAGGCACAAATGACAAAATTGTGATGGTGATAATAAAAAGGAAATCCTGGTTTCAGGGCCAATATGAATTTTTCTCTAACATTGCATTCCTTGGGGGAGGTATGTGGTCTCAGAGTGCTCCAATTATCTTTACACTCCAGCTTGTCATAATTAGCTCATCCAATATGAGCTCTCTCCATTGTTGTAAAAATGACCATCCTTTTGTATTCCATTCATTTCTGTAGCTTCTCTCACAATGAGGACGTTTGTATCTTAAATATTTCCACTGTACTCCATGATTGCTTGCTAGTGTATCCGTGCCGTCTGAAGTGACGGCAAAATATGATAGTCTCTTTACGGTGCAATGCAGTACTTGTTTGTGACACTGATTTTACTACGAAGATTAGCCATAGTTGCTGGCCTGATCTTCTGCCTATTTAGGAAACAATAAGTGTAATCGATGGATTGAGAGCACCAGGAGATTTACAGAAGAGAAGCCTTACATCTGCCAAGCTCAAGATAAAGACGTCAGGACGTGCAGTGGGCTTCAGAAATTCATTGCAGTGCTATTAACTTGATGATTGAATTACCTCCTCTCCCTTCCCCTTCGCAATCAGCAGTTGTATTTTTCTCCTATCTTATCATTCAGATCGAGACCACGAGCCCAACCTAGCAAGCATAATCAATTAATTAAAATCATTTATTGGATAACTATTAGCCTTAAGTTACCCTCATGCTGTCGCAAAGCTTCGGTTTATTTTTATTTTTTATGTTGAAACGAAACATAAATTTTTTTGCTAGAAACTATAACAGTCAGTGCATGGGCAGCAGGAACACGTTTTCCTAAGTTGACTTAGAACTGAGGGCTGTCATACGTACGTGATAACAAAAATAAACATACATTCCCTTCTTTCATCAGAACTGCCGTTAAGTAACACACAATGGGAGTAGCTGCAGGATAATTTTATTTTTAACTAAATACTTTTTTGAAGATGTTTCAGCCTTGACTAAGACACTGTACAGTAGACTTTTGTGAGCTTAAACTTCGTCCTTTTGCTAATTTGGCCAGGGCTTCAGGACGTAATCTTCTGTTTCCTCTGTGTTTGTTGGGACGCGAGAATTGTTTGGCAAACGAGAGTTACTTTGTTTTGCTTACTGCCCTATCAAAGGCCGGCTACGGACGGTAAGTTTACGCTGGCCGCTCTTTGTTTGCCTCGTAAAACTTGCTATTTCTATGACCTTTCGCTTTGTCCGAGTTTTCACTGCCATTCTAAGGCTGTTCATTAGGATAAGAGCGTCTAGACAGCACAATGCTGCCTCATAATAAAAAGGAACTTCTTGAAGATCGCGGTATTCAAATTGTACGCAGTGGCTTTCATCCAGCTCTAAATTAGTCTTGAAATTTTCCAGATTTTTTTGGTCTTTATTCAGCAATGAGAAATTACATGCGGCAAGATTAGAATTACAGGTTGAAACCAAAGATGATTACTCGATATACAGAAGGACGTGAGCGGGATGAGTATTATAATTTTTTCATCAGAATGTGTTTCATTGACTCCATAGTAAAATTTTTTCAACCTATGAAGCAATAACGCAGACATGTAGTCAGTGATTGTTGATGGATATTGTTCATAAGTTGAAGTACATTGTTGACTTTCTCATAGAGAAATCGACGGTTGTCAGTAGTGGGTAATATGAAATTTAAATGGCTAACACTAAGACTGTTCTATGCCTGACGCCCCTCCTCAGCAAAATGTATTCTAATTAACTCAGCGACCACGACCGAATAAAAAGTAAATTGCGCGTGGCGGATCAGGAAGGGTATTTGTCAGCAATAGAGAAAAAATTATAAATGTAGGTCAAAGGGGCTACATTATTTACATTTTAGGACATCAAATTGATCAATAATTGTTAAAAATTTATTTTGTCTGTTACTGAAGACTCATGAAATTAAATTAGTTTTTTCTTACCCAAAGGCGCATTCATAGCGTCACAATGGATAGTTTACATCTACTCAAGGTTGCTATATTTATTTGCAATGAATGTATCAAAGTTTTTATCAGTCAGCTATAGGAGGAGTAAATTAACAACTACCATAGACAACAAGCACTATAGACTCATATATTTATTTTTGGTTGTAAATTTTTTCAATTTTCATCATATATATATATATGATAAAATAGCTATGTTAAACAAAAATATCTGTCCATAATTGTGTTGGTTATTTGATTTCTAACGGGTTAACACAGAATGCCCAGAGTTAATCTACAATCCAAAGGTAAATCTTCTCCCGTGTGTTAGCTTTATGAATTTTACTTATAAAAATGAATGCTTCAGGGTGCTGAGTCCCTAATTTGTTGGGAGATGAGAAAATAAACGATTTTTATTTTGTTTTCTTTACTGCACTAGTCAATGACTGACACAATAAAGTAACAGCAAAAAGCGTAAGGGCCGAAATATACCAAAAGCACTGCAGCGAGAAGCTTGCAGGCAGACTGGCAGTTTTTGAAAAGCACGCAATGCTGTTCAGAACCGAACAGTGGCCACGGCCTGCCTGCCAGCGTCTCGCCGTCAACTGTTATTTGGCGCCAGTAAGGAAAGATTTGTGAAGAATGCAAAAGAAATAATTACGCTCAAATGTCCAAATATTATTTCAGACTGAAAGCCCTAACATGACTATGTTTCAGTCACATTGAAAAATGTTATATTTTGTAACAAAATTTTATTTACATCGCTCGAATCTCTCACACTTATTTTCATCCAGGCTCTTGTAATATTTTCTATTTGTAAGTCTGAAAAGACTGCTTCGTAAGACCTCATCTGCGGATAGTGACGGCCATTGTTAAGACCTTGATGGAAACGTGAAGCCATTTCATTAAGCCGCTTGCAGCCCCTGCGACGGGTGCGGACCGCACGTGTCTACATAATAGTGTGCGGCACCTCTTAGCAGCTTTTTCACCGCAGTAACCGATTCTGTTTACATCCAAACGGCCTTTTAATTCACGCAGAAGTAACACCATTGACGACATTAGTTTGGATACCAGTCTCGTAGCATTTCCGGCCTACTAACTTTGAATGCACATCATATGTCAATAAGGAATTTTATATCGACTTTTTCCTGTATTTTTTTTTATCCTAACGCTTGCCTTCTCGTTTAAGTAACAATGTGCATAGTTATTGAAACGTGAATTAGCCTTCTAAAATGAGCGTCGGTGGCAAGCATATGAAACACTGAGTGTGACATGGAAACAAAAGGAACTAAACAAGCATAATTATCTAATAGTATGAAGTCGACAAAATAAAAGTTTTAACGTTTCGGGATAGATAATCCCATCATCAGAAAAACTATAACCTATAAAAAATTTATTTATTTCTAAATCAGTGAGGGGAGCATGGATGCTGTGAGGGGGACTTCTGAAATGCAAATGAACAGAGCTACGAGGAGGGCTGGGTGTCAGCTTATGTACAGTCGGCAGATGTGAGGCTACAAATAGGGTCATAATATTAAGGCTAGGTCTTGTTCTATGGATGTCGAGAGACTCTAATGTTGCGAGCTTGATTGGGCTGGCAGAGTCTATGATTGAAAAGTTGTTCCTGCTGATGGGATGGTTGTTTTGCTCGGCATGTAGGCGGGGAGCTGAATGGGAGGGCTTCGCAAGTGGTAAGCCGGTTCGACTGGAACCACACTTAAATGTTCATCAATGCTGGCTTTGAAGTGCTATCCAGTGCTACCAATATAAGAGGCTTTGCACGCCTGGCATTAGTAACAATAGATAACACTGGACTGCAATGGTGTGGGGGTGTTTGTCATTAAATTTGATGGTGGACCCTATGGTTTTTGAAGGAAAATTTGAAGTTTATATGTGGGTAGGCTCCAGAGAGGAACGCTTTCATAGAGTTTACTGCACTAACGGAGGTTTCGTTGTAGTACGGAAGCGAGTAAAAAAAGTTCAATTTACGGACCGAGGGTCTGTTAATGCCTCGATCGAACAGCTTGTCTAGGAACAATTTGAAGTTGTGGTCCAGGAGGTGGGGCGGGTAGCCGTTATTTTTTAAAAATGTTCGGAGAAAGTCGACTTCGTTCGAAAATGCTAAGTACGATGAAGAGAAATGGTATGCTCGAAATAGTAAGGTTTTTATTGCATTAATTTTAGTTGATCATAGCAGTGACTAAAGAAACTTGTTCCGAGGCCGAGAATGTCGATTTTCTGTAAACTCCAGGGGTTAATGTGGAGTCTAGGTTAGTTACTAGAACATCTAGAAAGGCTAAAGAATTGACTAGTTTTCGACAGTGAACTTGATGTTTGGATGTTTGTTATTCAAATATTGCAGAACAAACCTACGTTCAGAACTCTCCTAAGTCTTGCCATTAAAAATTCCTTCTTCATGTTTAACAATAGACTGTACAAGCAAATAGAGGAAGTTTCCATGGGCTCCCCACTTAGCCCCTCTCTAGCAAATATCTTTCTCTGCCACCATGAAACTCTCTGGCTCAACAACTGCCCCAATGACTTCAGACCGATCCGCTATAATCGCTACGTATAGATGACACTTTCCTTATCTTCAACAATCAAACAGATTCTGATTTATATCCGCAATATTTGAATAGCAAACATTGAAACATCAAATTCACTGCCGAAAACCAGTCAAGTAATTTTTTAGCCTTTCTAGATGTTCTAGTAACCAACCAAGGCTCCACATTAACCACTGGAGTTTACAGCCCCAAAAATTCATCACTGGCGGTTACTATAGTGTAAGAATTACAGCATTTGGAACTGTCTACAATTGTTTGGGACAGTCTATTATTGTGCGAAATGTAACCTTGGCTGCGACACAGTAACCGGATTAATCGAGTTAGGTGTACGTGTCCACTTGAAGGTGAATGAGGGTCCTCAAGAGTCGTACCTCAAATAACCCTAGCACATTAGGGACAGCTATGGCGCCGCCCAAAATCTAGAATGCGGTTTTAGATTCTGCGGCGACCCTAATTGTTTGTTAGGAAGGTGCGTTAGGCATAAAATAACATAGTGTTTAAAAACGTTGCGCAGGTTCATTGCACTAAGAAAACAATAGACAAATAGACAGCAGTGGAATTTCCACGGGTCCCGCTAGTAGTATTAATTCTGACATCTTCATTTGCGTTTGACCAGTGTAACTTTTTGACAAATGAGTTGCATGAAATTGAATATGAGCAATTGGATTGACGAGCTTCAAAACAGATTGGCAATAGTAATTTGCTTATGGAAACCCTGGTAGTAATTTCATCAAGTAATTTTATTTATACTTAGCAAAGTAAAATATTGATTTACCAGCTTGTAATTTTTATGAATGTTCTAGAAGCTTTGAGAACACATTCTGTAGTCGTGGCTTCTAGCATATTACGTAAATGCAAGTTTAAAATTTACCTATTATGTATATAGTGTATTGCATAAAATTACATATGTATTTAGTCTGTAAATTTGTAGATGAAACCGGTTTCGTACCGAATTAATTTTCGCAGATGAAGCCGCATGAAATTTTTTGGTTTCGTAGTTGTAAATACGTGCTTCATTTCCATTTGAATATTGTTAAATAAATGTGAGCTCTGACAATCATTTATTTTGCAATGACATTTGCAATAGCTGAATGTAAATTTCAAATGAACAAGTGTCAAATTAGGTAATTTATCATAGCAAAGTGTTTGGTGATAGCCAAATTACATATTCATGTAGTCAGTCTCATCATGCTTCCTGTCAATTAAAGCATGAAAGTGTCAAAAGCAGTGGCTCATGGTTAAAAGCGGCTGAATTTGTGTCAAAGGCGAATGATAAAAGGTATCTACATTTGTATGTATATTTGTGCATATGTCTGTCCACCCAAAAAGTGGTCGATGGAGTTGAGCAATTTTCATAAATTTTTGTATGGAGTTTGGTAGGTTGACCTAGATGTGACCCATGTCAAAAAACTGAATCTAGTTGGCCATAAAAAATGACCGCGATGAAATTTGCTCCCCACCCAAACTCCCAAAACGAGGTAGAAAGAGTTGAGGTATGTTCATGAGTTTTTGCAGGGAGTCTTGTGAGTTGCCCTCGACGTAACCCAGGCCAAAAACTAGTATTAGCCGGCCGTAAAAAACGTCAGCGGTGAAATTTGCTGGATTCTCATTTAAAAAGAATACCAGATAAACAAGCGGTCAGCGGTTACGTGTACTGTGGAGATAATTCGCTGCTGGCTCTCTCTTTGGTCGCTAATTACGGCACCACAGAAGACACCCGCAGAGTGACTCCACACACGTGAGTGAACAACGTCACCTGAACTTCTTTCGAAGACCCTCAAGGTACTCAAGGGAAGGTACCCAAAAAAGGTAGAAGGAGTTGAGCTTTGTTTATGATTTTTGTAGGGAGTTTGGCGGTCTGTCCTCAATGTGGCACGTGCCAAAAAAACTGGGATTGCTGGCCATGAAAATGACGGCAATGAAATTTGCTCTCCACCCAAAAACACGTAAAAAGAGTTGAGCTATGTTCATGATTTTTTCCAGGGAGTCTGGTGTGCTGTCCTCGATGTGACCTCGCCAAAGAACTAGGATTAGCCAGCCATCAAAAATGATAGCAATGAAATTTGCTCCCAACGCGAGTGATGGTCTTGCGCCAAGAGGCGTTCTACTTTTGTAGGCAAGTCGTCAGCAGATATAAGGGGACACACTGTATGCTAGATATTGGCAATGTCATAATTCCAGTTAGATGTGCTTTGAAAGTGAATGTTATAATGAATTAAGAGTGTTTAAATTGTCGAAATTGCGAATGGTGCACATATACTCCATACAGTAAGAGATATCTTGCAGCATATATTCCATCAATTTTCCCTTTAGAAAGGAATGAAGTATATTCAATGGGTCTGTGGTACAGTCAGATTTGGCAACTAACGAAATTACGAAATTTCACGAAATTACTCATTTAAACGAGCCCCGTAACCTGTCTTAGTCTAACCTAACGGATCTCGTCTAACGGTACCGTATCTCTTCCAACCTAAACTATCTCCTCCAACAATACGTGCCCTGTTTAACAACCAATCATCGTACAAATGCACGAAATTTCTGAAATTTTGGGAGTTTGCGAAATCACTGGAGTTACAATCTTACTGTAGCGTGTATTGTCGGGGCAAACGAATATTCGTATGTACTGTAGGCCAAGGCATTCTTTATTAAGCCAATTTCAGAAAAAATGCAACAAGGCTCGTTGATAAAATATATATTTGTATGAAATGGATAAAGCCAGAATATGCAAAATATCAAGAAAGATTAACTGTTGAAGAATGTATTTACATTTTTACACATTTTAGGGTGAAAATATATTCGAACAATATAAAACTATTACAGGATCGTTATACATTACGTGTTAGCGTACCCCTAATTCATTTCCATAGCAGTCAATTCATCTCTGTAATCTTCAAAAAATGATTAACACGCTTATTTAAGGATTTTATTCCATTTTTCTCTGCATACCTTCAGGTTTTGAACGCATTTTGGTGATCTAGATAAAATTTTAACTATAAAATAAAACAACAAATTGTCAATATTGTTTAATTCTGGGGATTGTCTTTGTCGCTCGAGTTGTTTTATAACCTCCTCCAAAGAGGTTATGTTTTCGTTGGGTTTGTCTGTCAGGCTTTTTGTCTGTCTGTATTTCTGTCTGTCTGTCATCAAGATAACTTAAAAAGTTATGAACCGATTATGATGAAATGATCAAATATTGGTGCAGATCGGTTTGTTCGGTTGTATGTTTAACTCATATTTGTCATAATGCTTGTCAGCAGCATTACTCAAAAAGTTATGAGCGGATCTTCAAAAAAATTTCTGAAGCGATTAAAACTATTGAAAGGCTAATATGATTAGATTTTGGTGTTGATACAGAGAAAATCATAGTCTCAGAATCAATTTCAATTTTTCTTAACCGTTGCCTAGCTTGGCGGAGTTATGCGCTCTCAGAGTGCTCTATTTTATATTCTGATCATTAAGCTATTTCGTTATAGATCGTTATATGCTTAAGATCGTTATTTTTCTGGAAGATCCAATCAACTAGGAGCTCCAATTTTGCCACTGGAGCATGAAGATTGGTGCTCAAAATATTTTGGCACAAATAAGTTCTACATTCATTCTATCATTTATTATAAATATAGCGTCAGTACCTTTTGCGGAAAAATATCCCCAGATCATGTTGCTGCCTCTGCCTAACTGTATTGTAGGAATTGTATTTTTCGGCGCAAAGGCATTACTGTCTTCTTTCAAACGTAATTTCGTGAGTTGCCACCAAATAATTCAATTTCGGTCTCATATCTCCGAAAGCACATTCCCAAAACTTTTCACGTTTAGCCTCATATTCATGAGCAAATTTCAGCCGGATATTCCTATGTAGTTCAAACAATAATGGAGATTTCATTGGAAATTACGATTTCATGTTGATCTCTATGGAGTTCATTGTTTCTATAGTGCAAAGTGAAACATCGTGTGTAATGCTGACTTACATTCTTTCAACACATAGCGCATGATCAGAGTTAATTGTTTTGAACTTTTCGGAGAATTTTCTTTAAAAATCTTAGAGAAGTCTGGTGTGGTGCACTAGGTCTTCTATGGATTTCTCCAGTTCCTTGACACTCATACCTACGAGGAGAAGCAATTGAAGCAATCTCGCAAGAGGAATTTTCAGCATTTATGATATTTTCCGGTTTCACCTGCTTTCTTTTCATTTCTCAATTATTATTTCTTTTGCTGAGTTTTAAAGTTCTTCTCTTTTAACTATGATGGTACCTCACTGTTTGATATTCCAGCACTGACTCACGATGAGAGTATTTAATTATCGCACGTATGAGATACTGAGTGCATTGCAGGAATAATCTAGAGGGTTTTAGGCTAAACTCTGTCGATAAGAGGGAATTTAAGCCTTTTAGACTCTGAATAATAGCCGTGGTTAAACCAGAATACTACTAATGCTGAAACCAATTTTGTACGAATACGTTTTTCACCATTAGCTATATAGAAAGTATTTACTTTCGTTAATAGTTATTATTTTTTGCATATTCTGCATTGATGTTATCTAAAACAAATATTTTGGCAATGAATTTCTTCTTATTTTCCAAAAAAAATTTGCTTTACCTAAAATTTCTTGGAGTACTAATAATTGTTTCCTTAAACTGTACACTGTACCTATATGAAGTGTAATAGGATTTTTTTTAGCTAGTGCACAGTATATAATATGTTTGCTTATCTAACTATAGAAATCGATCCAGTTTAGCAGGCAGTGTTTTAAACAGCATCCTGCTCAGGAGTCCAGGGCATTTACTCTTCAGGTTCTCTTGGCCTTTAAACAAATTCTAGTACGGCCGTAATCAGCTTTTGCGCTACAATGCAATGATATAAAAGGATGTTGCGGACAGTGACAAAGACGTTCGTCATTGCGGCATTAATTATCTACTCCTCATTGTTGCCACTAACTGGATCCTCGCACTGCCGCTGCTACTGCTGCCGCTGCTGCTAATTGAGACGGCGGCTGCCACTAGTATCAACAGTTCCGAAAGAAGAAGGATGGGTCTGGCAAGATAAATAATTGTTAACCCAAACAATAGCTCTTAATTAGAACTCGCAATTGTCAATACAGGTGCCTGTTTTGTTGCACTCTTCTCAATAAACTATTTCCCCGAGTTAGATTAGCAAGCACTGGCGTTCCTTTGTTGCTCGGTGACTGTCAACAATCGCTCTTGTGGTTTACGCCCTGCAAGCATTAACAGCCACAGTGACAGTTTTGTTTTTGTGTAATAGAGACGTAATTTTGTTGGGTGAAGAACGAAGCAAAGCGTCAATCTACGAGAATAGCTAATACTACAGTTACTGAAGTTATTTTTGGGGCATGTGGTTGGCATTAAATTTCTAACCTAACATATGATAGGTTTATTGTTTCTTTCCCAACGCTCGCAATTACAATTTGCATTAGTTGCAGCTCTCCTACTACCTGGTAACGTTGAAATTTTTCTTTCGGCTCGTTTCCAAGGTAAGAAAATATTGTCTTGTGAAGCTGTCTTTATTTCATAATGGTATATCTGTTAGCGAATAATGGAATAAGGGCTGTTGTTGTTGTTCAGTAGCCTGCGAGAAAGGGGAGCTTGAGCGCCACCTTCTTTGACCGCATGGAGGAAATAGGTTGAGGCGTTGCAGTTCTGCAGCCAAGTGCTGCAGGCCCTGGTCCATGTTACCAATGCTATAAACAGTGGGGTTACGCCTCAGTCTGACCGTAAGTCCTAAGGGAATAGGGAGGGTTTGAGTGAAGTGTAGTGGGCTGCACTACATCCCTCCTTGCTGTATTTGAAGGAATTTTATTATACAGGACCTCGGTGCTGGCGGTCACTGCAGCAAGTTCGGTACCGTCGCAGCTCAAATTTCTAGGAAAGTGACGTTTACAAGCAGCAAGTAACGTTTGGTCAAGCCCTGGGAAAGTAAGAGTTCTGAATATAACTTACAAGGCCGTCAAGCTTCCGTGATAGAAACTGGGTGCCATTGGCTTTATGCAACTCATCGGCGGCATGGAACGAACTGAGGGCGACAGGAGCTAGGTTATGTCAGAGGGGTACTTTTGGGGGCAACACGTATGCTTACGGGGGCTGAAATTCCCTGTTTCCCTGTTTGGTGCGTTACCAGTACAATGCATTTATTATTGAAATATATATGCTGTATAACAAAATTTTAATAACTTAGATTCCTAGAACAAAAATCCAGTAACAGTATAGTTTATTGGATTGGTTTGGGTTTGTAGCTAACTTTATTTATTCCTGCGTGCATTATTTATCATATGTAATACTATCAACCGATAGTCTAATGTTTATCAATTTGCTTCAAGTCATATTGTTGACTTTTATGTATTTCACACTTTGTTCGCTTGATGATGATGTCTGGCACAGCGAAACGTTGTCCTCTTTGTGCTTGAAGCAATGGTAAGGATTTCAGTTCGAAATAAATGCAAGCGTATTTTATCTGTCAACGTGCAATGCATTAGAGAATGTTCGGAGTTTGAGAAATTAAAAAAAGTTATCATGGATGTGAAGGTTTTCATGGGCGTCACGGTTGTTACAGCTCATGGTGTCACGGATGTTACAGCTCATGGTGAGTTACAACTCACGGGTGTACTGTTTACGCAGCTCACGGTAACATGGTCGCCACAACCACATCTGCGCAAGCTTCAGAACAGGACTCCCTATGCACAATTGGCCTCCACGGACAATTTCTCGCTAGACAAATACCGAATTGTACGCTTGCAAATTAACTTGCATTATAAATAGTCTAGTTTTCCAAAATGGGTTAATACGATACGCTAGGGTTAAGAGAAGTTAGATGAGGTTAAGTAAACTGAGTGTAGTTGAGGCATAGCAAAGTTAGATTAATTTAAGTTAGGTAAATTTTGGATAGATTAGACTGGGTTTGGTCAGGACTTACTGAATTATTTCGAAACTTTATTATAGCAAAACAGTCATGAGTAGTTAGTAGCATTTGATGTCGGTTTGTGCGGGT
>LQNS02000211.1:1646003-1669692 GCA_001587735.2 Parhyale hawaiensis | reverse complement strand
AGCTGTCGACTGCCGAAACGTCGCATTTTATGTAGCCTGTTTTTACTTCTACTCTAGAATAGTTCTCAATAAAATAAGTGTGAATCAAAAACTAGTTTTTAGAACTGTGGAGAAATCATCTAAACATTTTGTTAAAAAGCATCGGTATTTCCGTAGTTTGTCTATCCAATGAATATTTACATCACCAAGACATTGTAGCGCTTTCTTTCTGCTACACCTGTAACGTTCATACAGTTCCTGGGTAATTCATTTCTTTGTCCATCAAAAGAATGCTCACATGAGAAACAAAAATATATTACAACCTTGCCTTTGTTTTGTGCATTTAGCGAACGCTTCACCAGCAGCGCAGAACTCTGGGCAATTTGGTTTGGGGCGGCATCCATGGCCGTCATTGTGGCACAGTATCGCCAGCTCTGCAGTCATGTAAATGGGTGTGCTAACTTTGTGGCAAATCCCTACGGGTCTGGCAGGCCCCAAATTATAAATAAATATGAGGATCCGAAAGTTACATTTGGTTTGAGTGAAGGCGAGATAGAATTTAAAAAGGAAAATATTTTGATTTTGGTGGTTGTCTGTGAGAGCGGTGAACAAGAACTGGATTGTGAACTACATTGCTGTACTGAAAATTTTAGCAGAATGTCACAAAGCGTAATGACTTTAGGAAGCAGGGATTTCGAAAAATATTAGGCCAACTTTAAAAACATACATTTGAAAGACAACGACATTGGCCTAACTTTTAGAAAAAGCTGTGTCATTACTCCTATCATCTTATTTATTGAGCGAATAACTATCTAAATAAAATTAAGACGTATATGTAGTTAACTGGTTCTAACAAGTCAATATAATGTATATCCACTTTCATGCAGGAAAAAACTAAAAGTATTTATTGAGAGAAGAAGTTATTTATAAAAATTGATTCATTAGTGATGTATGTTTATGCTGCATTGATATGTGGTATAGACGCTGAAATAATTTATATTATACTGACGCAGTGCGCTATAGAGTAAACAAAATTTCTCATGCTTTACATTGCACTGTCTATATCTCAGAGAAGCATCAGGATGCACGTAGGTGTTTCACAGAGAAACATCAGGATGCACGTAGGTGTTGCACAGAGAAGCATCAGGATGCACGTAGGCGTAGTTTGGTGTGTCATCGCAGCAGACAGAAAAATATGTTTCAGTCAGAAAAACATATTTCCGCAAAAAGAAAGTGAACAAAAGCTTTGTAGTTTTGTCACACGTGCGAATCGAAACGCGGTTACTTACTAACGCACAGTTCGCTATAATTGGAAATTTCGTCTTTTCAGGGGCATAAATTTTACCTGTTTTTGATGCATTTTGGTGCATTATTGGCTTTGTCCCAAAACTGAAACGCATAAGTGCATCAACGTGACAAAGTGCATCATAGGACCCTATATGCATCATCATGATGCACTTTCGTGTTTCGGTTTTGGGACAAAAATGAAGGTAATTTAGATGCACTTAAGTGAATCAAATTTTCTCTCAGTATATAAATGATGTAACACACTACATAACAGTCTGCTACTTTTTTTTGCATATTATTTCCGATATCTGAAAATACTTAGTTGGACGTCGCCAGCATTTCAGACAATATACGAAGCACTTGGAAACATTTTACTAGAATTGCCAGTACCTTTATGGCGCCGAAATATCTCTTCCCGAAACATATCGCCGAAGACACTCAACACTTCCAGCGCAGTGTGCAAAAACCATCAGTTCGGTCCGGGCATGCCTAACACAATGCAATATGTCCTTTAGAAGCGTTGTGCATGACAGTACGCGATTCGCTTACAAGGACTACATTTGCTTCCGGTAGGAAAAAAAAGACATCACAAAAACGGCTCCATTCGTGAAAAAAAACCCAAAAAATTACAGCCCCCGCTTTCAACTCCAGCAATGATAAATCGAAGAATTATTATTGCCGCTGTTTGCAAAAAGTTTCAAAGGGCTCCAAATAAAAAAAACCATTGGCGAAGCGCTTTACTCTAAGCGATTCCGAAAGTCTATTTATTTGAATGGCTATAAAACCTCAGAGGAATTTCGGCTGTCGAGTTTTTGCGCTCTGAGCTCAGGAGGCTTGTGAGGCCGCACGACGGAGCAGGTGATTCATGGGTCGCGTGGGAACAAATACTCTTGTTTGTTCTCTGGAATTATACAATGTGTGTGTGTTTTCCAGCGAGGCTATCCATGTGGAAATATGAAGGTTTGGGCTGTTGTGGAGAGCGGCGGGGCACGGCATCTGTTGTGTGTGTTCCCTGTATGCGCTCTGCTTGTTTACCTAACTTCTTTGTGTCCATGCTGCAGAAATATTTTGCATACGTGCAATAGAATTTTTCCTGTGTTCCTCTGAAACCGATATGCAGCGAGATCGGCAGTGATGGGAAAGCGAGGAGAGAAAAGTGCTGCAGTTAGTCCGTTGCACTAGCTTTGCAGCAGAACATACCGAGAATGCTTTTTATGCATAAAGTAGGTACTTGCAACACGCGTTGAAGCGTTGCTTCTCAGAGAATGTGACAGTGCTGTAGTTCTTCTAAACGAGCTTTTTTTTCGTTGAATCCTATGCCATGCAATACACTAAGTTTAGCGCTAATGTTATTCTATATCACAGTAAGTACACTCGACCGCATTTGCTAACTTACAACCAGTCAAGTAGCTCGAAGAAATGTAAAATGTTATCCTATTTCAGTATTTCACGCAGTACAATTTTCTGTAGACAATTCTGTCAATTTGTGAAAGAATCGCGATTTCACCAGAAGTAGAGACTGTAAGCTGCCACACTTTTCAGTTCGGTCATAGTTTTGTTCCTCTATCTGTGTTGGCATGGAATTTATTGCCGGATCCGTATTTGGCCGCGTTGATATGCAGGCGTTTAAGTCAGCCGTGAAGAGCTTTTTTGAGCGATTCTTCTTAGCAGCTCTGTACATCTTAAGGGCTTACGCTCCGCTTGGGTGTAATGGCCTGTCCATAGATGCCCAGGCGTGTAGCATAAATAATAATAAAAGCATTTCTCCCTAAGTAGCAATACGAAGGCGTCGTACGGAGTTTTTTTACTAACAATTGCAGGCATTCTATCTAGAGGTAGAACTTTTTCATGTGAGTGGCAACCGTAAAGCGTGTTTTATTAGACGATAACAGTTACTAGTTCCACACAATTGAATATATGCGGCTGTTGTTGTCGGCAATATAGGTACTTTAACTAAGTAGCTGGGTTAGACCCATCGTTTTACTGGAGTGTTCAAAAGTAAAATCGTATAGATATCTGTACGGTACGTTACCTTATACCGATGTTGTAACGCGTTGCACAATACCTTCATTAAAGTTTATACAGAAAACTTATACCACTGCATGTGCTATGTCCACTGCATGAGCCTTCATGTGAGGGTTTTTAGGCCAAATTCGCGAGCAGCAAATTTACACACTTGTGTAAGGTTGCGCTCACCTAATTATTCAGAAACTCCCAGCCCTAATGATGCCTTTAATGAAGCCGGCGATATCCTGTTGCCTTCATTTGAGCAAGAACGCCTGACAGCTACGGGGCTGGCTACGAATCGAAGAACACGAATGCGATGAGACCCTTCATCCATCATACAACAGAGCTAATTTTCGTTTTGTCATATGAAAACTTGCTAATCAGAGTAAAGGAAAGACCTGCTTGGTAAAAAACTACAGAGTACATAAGAAGCCACGTAAATATAACATGCGGAGGACTTCACATTGACTGTGAGTTTTACTCCAGTCTCTCTTGCACTGACTAAACAGCGCGTAGACTGATACCTGCTGTAAGTCGAAAGTCCTTTTCGCTCTTTAGTCAGCACTTCCACAGCTCTCTCATTACAGTCCGAGGAGTATCCGCGAGGATGGATAGTTTCCACCGTGTTTGTGTCAGTCTGAACGTCTTTCAGGTCAGTGACTGTAAGGGGAAAATACCCTCCCCCAGCCCCTCCTCGGCATTTTCCTGCTCAGAGCCACTAACATGGGTTGCTTAGGCATACGGGACAGAGTTCCTACAAATTTTGGTCTCTCTCAGCCATCTTTTGTAGTTTGTATGCCACATCGAGTCCACTGAGGTGGGACTTGGTTGATAATGAGTTGAGAGGTTCCGACATGTTTAGATGATCTACGGTGTGAGCATTTTACTCATTGTATCTGTGGCATTAACCGATAGTCAGAATCTATGAGCTTGCGGTACAGACGTAAACACTTCCATTTATTTTTCGAAAATTGCTAACGGCAATAGGCCGGAGACAGACGGAGTTGGGCCAAGGCTCCTCGTAGGGAATGGACCAATTGTCCCGTCTGTCGCCAGCTATCTAAATAATTTATATTATGGCGAAATTTATTACAGCGGATCAATATAGCGTAGATATCTTTATCATCCGCGAGAAAAGCGGATAGTGGTGATAATTTTTCCGTTAAAAATTTAAGTCTATATACGGTATATATATGTATATATATGCAAATATAATTGCTTACCTGTCCACCCAGAAAGAGGGAGGAATTGAACAATGTTCACAATTTTTTGCAGGAAGTCAGGTGGGTTGACCTAGATGTGAAAAATGCCAAAATACTAGAGCGGGCTGATCATAAAAAGTGACGGCTCCCCACGGCGGATGATAGTCTTACGCCACGAGGCGTTCTAGTAGTGCATTCATTATACATATTAAAAAAATGCGATATGTGAGGTGCCATGAACGCAGCCTATTTTAATTAATGAGTAACATTTACGTAGTCATTGAATAAGTTTTTGTAAAGCAGAATAAACAAGGGGCACCTTATGCAAATATGTCCTTGTACGGCCTTTGCTAAACGTAGAGTATCTCACTTGGAAAATAGTGCCGTCTACTAAACAAACGTTTGTTTTGCCAGTATAATGGACAACATAAATAAACACAGGATCTAACCTCTTCCCTGTCATTTATCCTGGTGTCGATGAAAATTAGTTGAAATCTCCCGGTGTTGTAAACAGCTCCTCATACTCCTGCGCCAATTATTCTCATATTTAGAATAGAATAGATAGCTGGCAATAGACTGACCAACAGGCCCATTCCCAGAGAGCAGCCGGGATTTACACTCCAGCCTTCAATGAGCTATCACCGTTAATTCAGAATCATGGAGACTTCTGAGGGAGAAAACAAGAAGAAAAAAATTAAGTCAGGCAAGACGGTGATCGCGCAAGCACAATTGAATGCAGCTGATCCGGGGAGCTTGGAGACTTCAAGTGAGTCGTGGCATGAAATATGGATTACAGTGGCTTAGAAACTTTGGCCGTCAGGAGTTTGGCACACCTGGAGGGGGAGGAGGAGNNNGCGCAAGCACAATTGAATGCAGCTGATCCGGGGAGCTTGGAGACTTCAAGTGAGTCGTGGCATGAAATATGGATTACAGTGGCTTAGAAACTTTGGCCGTCAGGAGTTTGGCACACCTGGAGGGGGAGGAGGAGGAGTTGGTAGCTGTAGAGGATGTTGCTCCCAATATTTGGCGTTACAATTTTTAAATGCATTGATCGATTCTGCACCAACAACTTTGGAAGGTAGTCTACACCAGATGTTCACAATGAAGTACGGGAAAACTGCTGGCTGAGAGTAGTTCTTCGATCTTTATGCTTGAGCTTCTGGCCGGTGTTTCGTAAGTGACCATTTACGTTTCTCTCAAAGACTTCCGTTGTTGGCACGTTGTTGGAGCCATTCAAACACTTCAATGTTTCTATTAGTTGATCCCTCAATCGTCTTTGTTCGCGAGAGATGAGTCCCACCTCTTGTAGGCGACATTCGTATTGCTCGCTCCGCAAGTGAGGTACCAACTTTGTTGCTTTGCGTTGGATTCTTTCCATTTGGTCAATATATTTGCACTTATGTGGCGACCAGAATTGAACAGCAAATTCTAAATGCGGGCGCAGTAGCGCTTTGTACTAAGGAATTATTATGTCCTTGGATTTGTACTCAAAATTCCTGGTAATAATGCCTAGCACTCTGCTTGACCTTTTGACACTCTTGTCAACCTGCTGACTGTGTTGTACAGTAGATCGTTTGTGATAGTTACTCCCAAGTCACGTAGTTGGGTAACAGCAGCCAATTTTATGGTTACGGATGCTTGACGACTAGGATTGGAATCTCACTTCGTCGTTCTTCTCATAAATATACAAAATGCACGGTCTGTCTCGAATAAGAGAGTGAGACTTCACGTTACCATTACTACATATTTATCTCGTGTAAAGCCTCCACTATTAAAGAAAAATGGTATTGATCAAAATTACTATTAACTTGAAGGTCTGATTCAATTTTTCAGACGCGAGGAACTGAGAGGCAATCAAAAGTTTAGAAAATTTTACCAAAGAGATAAATATGAGCTAATTTTGTGATTAGTATGTTACTTAATTTAGAGATATTTATTATTCTGGAGAACACAGGTTTCCGTACTTACCCTTAAATACATAACTGCTCAATGAATATTGCCATTTAATGGTAATATAGAATGTGATCTATTTCTATCAAGCTCTTATGAAATGTAATGTCCCAGACGCAGTTCTTTTGTCAAGGAATGTTACGCTTAGTGAGATCCTAGGCACTTATAGCTGTTTTCTTCCCCTTAAATTGGGATAACTGGTGTTGCTGCAATATGGTAGAACGTATTGAAGTATCCTCTGTCCATTAAATACTGTAATAACTAAAGCACTCTGAGAGCGCATGCCTCTGCCAAGCAATGAGTTCTTAACGAATATTTCATATTGGTCCTGAAACTAGGATTTCTTTTATTGTCACTAAAATTTGGCCATCAGCGCTTCTTGACATTAAAAACAGTGTTTGTAATTTTCTTGAAGATCCGAGGTTAACTTTCTGAGTTATGTTCTGAGAAGCATCAAGACAAATATACAGGTAAACACAGGAACAGATCATCACTAAAACTTGGCCATTTATGCTTTTCAATTTCGAACAATTCCTGAAAATTTCTTCGGGATCCAACTATAGCTTTTTATCGCCCGCGAACGAAGTGACAGAGGTTATAATGTTTTCTTTGAAGATTTAAGTATGTATATTCGTATATATATGAAAATTTGTCTGTTTACCCAATAAGTGGTCGGAGGAGTTGAGCAATCTTCATAACTTTTTGTAGGGAGTTTGGTCGGTTGACTTAGATGTGACCCACGCCAAAAAACTAGTCCTAGCTGGCCATAAAAAATGACGGCGTTGAAGTTTCATCTACCGGGTTGAATTTGCCTCCACCGCAAAAGATCGTCTCGCGCCACGAGGCATCCCATTTTTCCTATGTTATATTAAGAGCGCAGGTGAGCGCAGCTCAAGTCTTATTTTCCTATGTTATTATTGAAGAGAAAATCTCTGGGAAGGAATGGGGCTGTGCCCTAACCTCGTATATCAAAAATGACTTCGTTGAATTTACTCCCACCGCGAGTGATGGTCTTACGCCAAAGGTGTCTAGTTGAGTAATGTTCTGACATACAAAGAAAACACAGAGACAAGCAAAAGGACTGGCATATCATCACCAAAATTTGGTCAGTTGGTCTTCGTAATTCTCCCAACAATTTTGTAAATTTCATGAAGATCCCGTAAAAAAAAAGGTAAGAAGGTAGACAAACAAGCGGTTGCGCGGATCTCCACCAAAAGGTAATTAACCGTTCCTCCTAACATACATAACATTCTCTGTACATTTCATAAAGCTCCATTCATAACTTTTTGAATTATCTTGGTGGCAGACTCTTTAAGAGACAGACTAGCAAAAAACAGATAAGCGGCGAAACTCGGCCAAAATATAATCTTTTGGGCGGAGATAAAAATTTGCTATATTACCACCCTTCTGAGAGTACTAGAATTTGTTTTCAGTCAAGGAAGTACAGTAAATATTAGATCAAGTATCCCAAATCAAAAACAATAGTTTACCACTAGCCACAACGAGAGCTCAAAATATTTTTCACCAACATATTACTTTTTATCACCCGCAAACGAAGTGAGAGAGGTGATAAATGATTTCATTGAAGATGTAAGTATATATATATATATTTTTTATTTATATGTATGTATTTGTTGTCTATCCACCCAAAAACAGGTAGAAGGAATGGAGCAATCCTCATCATTTTTTGCAGGGAGTTTGGTGGGTTAACGTAGATGTGACTCATGCCAAAAAACTAGGCCTAGCTGGCCATCAAAAATGATGGTGTTGAATTTGTCTCCACCAAGGCAGATCGTCATATGCCACGAAGCGCTCTATTTTCTTATGTTATTAGTTTAGGCCTCCGTTTCTACAACAACGACGATCTAACAGAGGGAGAAACCGGGTACAGCTGGCCATCAAAAATGAAGACGATAAAATTTGCTTCCAACGCGGCTGATGGTCTTTCGCCACGAGGCGTTCTAGTTTATTCATATATTATCTGCTTGTAAAGGATATTTTTGCTATAACGTTAATTGCTCATAATCATGGAATTTGCTTGTGTTTATTACTTTTACTTCATTCACAGTACTTTTGAAAAGTCACTAAATTTTTCACCATCAAATTTCGTGATTGACTGATTTATTTTCATTTTTTATTGAAGTTGCGATGATAAAATTTTGGTGGCAGCATCCAGTAGCATAAGAGCGATGGTAGGCTTCTTGAGATCGCAAAAGCTCTCCAATATGTAGCATGCTCGTTAAACATTTGTAGTTCCTCTGCCAGCTGCATAATATAATTTACTTGCCACGGAGTCAAATATTAATTCTTGTCTTGAGACGGCATTGCATTAATTACTGAAGAATGCAATAAGAAACAGAAGTAGAATTTAGTTTCCCACGATGCGCGTTTCGCTGTACCTCAGCTCATCAAGTGGGAGGCTCAAAGTTAATCAAATTTAATTCGTTAAGATTTTGTGAAAATTTTGGCAGGTTATCCTGGGAAGATGAAAATATGGCACAGAGTTTTCGAAAGATATAAATGTCATTCCCAATCTAGCAAACGTTTCTTATACAGATCTTTATTTATTTTACTAATATTAATGAACTGTTCCAAACAGTAAATCTTATCCACGGCAGCTACTCTGCCGTCAGCCACTGATCATACACTTTCAAAAATACATTCCCCCACTTTCTGCAAGGAAGCTGAAGTTTCTCGAACGTATTCCGCAGCAGAGGAGAAAGTCGCAGATGACGAGTGTGCGCGCACAGGCAGCTGCCTGCCCATCATTGCTGCAGCGCCTAACTTCCGTCAGAATTTCATCACCAGCCATTGAAATTCAACTTCTGTCGTGACGATCATGCATATTAAGCGCATTAGCAACTGCTGAAATCCAATGCAGGCTACAATCTGCAGGCTTCTATCAAAATTGCATTCATGAGTTTGATGTCGAAAGTTTGGAGCCTGGCGAAGGTGCCTACTGGAACCAAATGGCCCATTCCTTCTGCTTGCCAATAAAGAACATGGAATTGATCATCTTCAATTTCAAGCAAGCATTTAGCTGCTTCCTTCGCTGTTCCTCTTATTTTGTAGAGCTCCTCGCAATAAGTGAAAATTTGAATTTGACTTTCGAGAACGCAGGTATATCACGTTTTACACAATTAAAAATTCATACCTGAATACACCCACTGTATGTCCACTAAACACTTCTCTAATTTATTTTTTTGATGACAATTTACACGACAGACATATGAGCGCAGAAGGGCAGTTCGTCAGTGTTTCTGAGTGAAAATTAGTGACAAAGATAAAACATAAAACCACAATTGATAGCTATCCATGATATTAGTGCCATTTAGATATAGCAAGCCGCGTCTAGAAACAATGATGGCGTCACAACGGTCTTAAACGGTTGATTTAAGGTGTACTTAGAAGTTGTGCATCAGTGTCTTGCTTTGTTTGTGAATTTTAACAACCGTCACAGAGGTAGGGTATCCCTTGGAGTAAGTATTTACTGGAGTGACTCTCATAGACCGTCGCTGGCAGCGGCTGCCGTAGGAGCTGGCTGGAACCAGAACGGAAACATAAGGCGGCTGATAAATTGGATACAGAGTGCTATATTATACTTATATGGATTGAAGATTTTAAACTGAGACATGTGAAGAACACACGCTGACTCCACTAGCCAGAAGCTACGGCAATTATAATCTCTGGCTTGAATAGGAATAAACTGATGTGCGCGCTCCAGGATATAGATATGTACTGTGAGAGACATTAATAATTACGCAAGAACTAACATCATTCTCGCTCATATGATCCCATGACGCACAGTCTTTTTTGTTCTCTATAATTAATGAATATGAAGTAACTTGAAAGAGTAACGAGGGGGTAGAAGGATGGTTGGAAATGTTTCGTTAAGTAATAATCAAGTAGCCGAACCTATGGAAATTCCACGGTTAATTAATGTTTTCACTTATCTTGGTTTGACCTGAGGCAGCGCTTTACACTTAACCCTCCCCGTCTAAACTTATGTCAGCTGCATAACCCTGTCTACCGTTTCGCTGTCCGTCTACTTTATACCTCATCTTACCTCTCTTAGTATTTTGATTTCACGTGAGAACTTCTCATTTGTTCTAGCAGCAAAGAATTTGCACTTGTCTTGATATAGACACAGAAATACAAGGATACTTCTAGCATTGTTTTCCTATGTATTTTCACGCCTTGCTGAACTGTTTTTCCTACAGTTTACAGATTGTTTAGCCCTTAATTTATAATCGCAAACGTTTCAATATTTTTTCGCCGTATTTGATTTTTTGGCGCTGTTACGGAACCTGTGGATATTGATCAATAGCCCTTAATTTTTCTACTTAGTTTGATGCAATAGCTGTACAACAAAATACAATTGACGGCCAATTTCTTCACTCACCACAGAATAACCTCTGCTCTGAAGATGCCAATGTATTTCCTCATACGTGGCACATGCACTTCAAAAAAGAAAAAAAAATAATACAAACTTTGGAGTTGAGATGTCCATCATTACTGGCACTGTGCTTCCTAGCTATGCATCTGGTCCTGTTAAGAATGTCCTACGTCACCAGCAAAGTGAATATAATATGGCGTGAAAAAAAAAAATTAATAGTGGTAGATATGTTACAGCATGGTGAAATGAACTTCATGTTTTCACTTCGAATCTGACTGAAACTTTTTACAAGAAGCGAAAAGAAGACAGCTATTGTTGAAATTCCTTGCAGCGAATAGTCAGAACTTTCAGCAAGTTGAATTTTCCCTTATCTGATACTGAAAAGAGTAACGCGCAGACTCATGGACTGCCCGACGTACGGATGGAGCCTGCAGCAGAAAATATTATAGACTTACTGTAACGAAAACTTATATTCATTTATATATCTTTCGTATCCATCTCTCCTGTTTGGGATAAAGTAGGAAAAAAGTCGACCATCAACTTTATAAGATTAGATAGCAATAAAATAAAAACCAAGTAGAATCTAAGTTTCAGGCAATTCAATGTAACTATTAGCTTCAAGTCGAACAGGCATGCAATTTGACTGATGCTTGAAACGCCGAAAACTGATGACATGGAGATGCATTCACAGGAGAGTTGGATTAATATGACGCATCTGCCATTTATGCCAGGCTCCCTCTCAGTAGAATACGTTTTGGTTTCTTCTCCCATTCTTCTTTGAAGCTTCACTACACTGAAATTGACCAAGAATTGCTGGAAGTAAGCAAAGGTAATTTCCTATACAAGTTTCAAAACCACATCAACCTATATAATTCTCCTCTCTATTCAGGATACGCCTGTGACAGGAGGCATAAATTAATAACTGTATCTTTATATTATATAAGCAATTTTTAAGTCAAATTATCTGCTCTGACGACAGTTCTACAATTCTGGAAAAGAATTACTGTGCTTTCGAAAATTGCATTGGTAGCACTGATCGTTACTACCCTGACAACAGTTCCCAGCTGTCTAATGAGCTTTGCCTCATTGCTTCTCTTTGCCAGCAATTAGGGGAAAAAAAATTAGAAATTGATAAAAATTTCATGGGAATGGTATCATGAATCACGAGATTGGTATATGCAGCCCGGCGATGTCGTGAAAAACTGAATTTCAACTCTAGAGTTTCAATGAAGATATTTAATTTTCAAAGAAATAGGCTGAGGGAAAATAAAAAATGCAAAAGAAAACCAAATAAAGTGATGAATTTAGTGCTGCAAAACAATACGGACAACATGCGAAGCAGCATCGGAAGCAATAGATGATTTACAGCAGGGAAGCTTTCATCTCCCAAGTTCCAGAGAAAGATATAAAAAAACTACAGCTACTTTTTAAGTCGAGTGGTCTTCAAAAAATATAGTAACTTCAGCATATTTAAGGAACTTATCTGCAGTTAATTTGAAACTCGAATTTCCTTCTACATCATCTCCTAAGCAATCAGCAACTGGATTTTCTTGTTTTTTTTTTAGAAAATGACTGAAAGCCAGCCCAAGCAGCAAACCAATAAACCAAGCAAGCAAGCTAGCATGCAAGCAAGCAACAAACTGGGTTTTATTTTATAGTGGATACGAATCTCACGCTGCAGCCGCTGCAGTTATTGCAGTGCATCCTGCTAATAGATTAGATAGGAGGCGGTAGACGGACAAACAGGCCGATTCCCAGAAAGCCTCTAGGACTTACATCCCGGCCTTCTATGAGCTATTGCCATTATGTCAATGTCATGTAGATGACTGAGGAAAAAAAGAAAACAGGGGAAAGTCTCAGTCGAAGAGACAATCATGCCAGCACGATTTAGAACTGCAGATCTGAGGAGCTTTGAAATGTCAAGTTAGTACGGGTGGAAGACAGTTAAGAGGTTGCGACTCCCGCAGGAAGTGTTCTTAGCTGTGTAGGGTGTCTCTCCCAATGATTTGTCAAGACGATTTTTAAACGCGTTAGCTGCCTTTGCACTGAAAATATCGGAGGGGAGTCTACTCCAGATGTTCACTATTAAATGCGGAAAAATTGTCGGCTTAGGGTTGTTTTTTGAGCTTTATGCTTGAGATAATTGAAGTAAATTATGAATAGAAGTGGGCTAAGCACGCTGCCGTATGGAGCTCCAGATGATACCAAGGTCCAGTCACTCGTCTCACCTTAAAGCTTCACTCGCTGCTGCCAGCCCGTGAGCCTTGCCCGGATCCAGCGTGAGTAGTCTCCCTGGATACCATGGACTTAATTTTTTTATTAACCGTTAATGGGGTACTTTGTCAAATGTCCCTTCGGAAGTTCAAATAAACAAGGTCCACACCCTTTTCTTCATATCTAATTTCCATAACTTTCGGAAAGAAGTCCAGTAAGTTAGTTAAGAAATTTCTTCTATTTCGGAAGCCATGTTGAGTATCGAAAATGAGTTTGTGCATCCTCAGGTGATCAGTGATGCACTTCTTCAGGAAGCTGTTGGTGTTTTACTGACAACCGATGGAAGACTGATTGGTAGATAGCTGTTGGTTTTTTATCCTCCTTATGTTTTGGGACTACACTAGCTAGCTTCCAATTCTGCGAAATTTCTCACGTTCTGATATACCGATTGAATATTTCGAGCAGTGGCTTTGAGATGATTGGATTCATTTTCTGTAGACCACGGGGAGAATGATTATCTGGGCCATTGGATTCGTAGGTACACATTCAGGTGGGGAGTTCCTGAAGAATTTCACGCTCCTTAAAATCAGACCTATCTAAGGGAGCCACATTCATTGCTGCTGGTACCGGAATAGTGGAATCGTGACCACAAGCATATGAATATCAAAGAAGTACCAATGCATGTTCTTTGCCGTCATTGCTGACAGCGTGGTGCACCAGTAATTAATAATACTAATAAGATAATTTTAGTAAAGTACGTTACAACGTACAACAGAAACAGGTTAATGCGAATAGCATTAGAAAGCAGTACAAGCAATTGCAACCTGTATAAGCCCTTACATGGTGCAATGCACTATTTGGACAAACGCATTCATAAACATCTTTTATAACTTCAACTGTAGGTTTCCGTGTTGTACATATTGCTTGCACGTCCATCGCACTAGCTTTTCAGTCGCTCATCAAGTTTTTCACAACTGAGCTGTCTTAATAGAACAATAGGCTGAATCCACAGTTTGTCTCAGTTTCATTTTCTGAGCGTATCTCCGCCTTGCAGAACCCAACAAACATACCTGGTTTGTTCGTCTTCCAATTTCCATAGCACTGCCTAGCAGTAGCAATTTACGGAGTAAATAATGCTCTGTATCCCCAGCTTATCTGCGCACAGCAGAATCCCCCAAGAAACAGACGTAATTTGAGCAAGGCTCCTCATTTCCATTCGAGCCGATTTTCCTGCCGCACTAAATTGCTGAGGTCTAATATTTCAAGTCACTCAACTCCAGTAATAATTCCAAACAGTTGCGGCACTTTGGTAATATCGTGTTTAATTTACTGGCAGGCTCATGGTTGAAGCAACTTGGGAATTATGTAGTCATATCTTTCACGATTAGAATGGCTGCTTAGCGGAACCCGGCGTTCTTGGAAAGGATCTCAATTATGTTTCGGGATGCATTGCTTGAATGTTGTGCAGTCTTGGTTGTGAGCCTGTCGCTGAAAGTCAGGCTGTAAGTTGGAATATATATACAGAGATGCACAGTGGCATTGTTGTGCAGTCTTGGCTGAGGAGTGCGGCGAGTAAGAGTCAGGCTGCCTGCAGAGACTTGCAAGATGTCTTCTGTTCAGTTCCTCCCAGGTAGTAGTAGTAGTGTTTTTCTGGTTTAACCATCGTTACCAGCCTTCCTCTCAGGTATGTCACGCATGCACCAACAGAGGCCTGTTTTAATCATATTGCCTCCGAGTTACTCGGGTGTTACGCGGTGTTACTCACTCGGTGTTACTCCGTTATAGAGGTGAATGAGACAGGATTTCTCAGAGCATAACCCCGAATCAACCAAAACAAAAACAAACCCAATCTAAACACAGACGTTTATGCATAATTCTTGCTAATAATGATAAGATAGCCTTTAAAAGTTTCGTGATGNTCCATAAACTCAATAGACCGACGTCATGAGAGCTCAAACGATATACAAACCAACAAGCGCAATCGAAATATCCAAACACTCAGCTACATAAACAAATATTTAGTTTTATTTCTGACGAATACTACCTAGTAACAAAATAATAAAACTTTTAACGGCTATATAGGAAAAATACGTGTTCACAGGTCACAAAACGTAATTATAAACATATATATTCGATGCATATGTGGCGAGACTTGGCATCAAAACGGTGTTTCTTCACTCGCTACCCACCTATTTCCCAGGGTAACGAGTTTGCGTAACATCGGGTAACCCTTGTGTGTCTCATCGACGGAAAATAGTTCAACGCGACACGATTTTGGAGACGGAGTTCCCCTCGAGGTAACCCTGAGTAACCCGGGGTTGTACAGTAAGCAGATTCCTACAGGCCTCAGAGGTTTGTTGTAATCATATCCAATTCGGGCTACCGCAACCTAAAGAAGGGTATCTGTAACCCGAACTGTGGTCATGAGCGCGTCATCTATTGATGAGCGGTGTAAGTATAACAATAATGAATATCAGTGTTTATTGTATTTTTTGCCAACGTAAGCTTAAAACAAATAAACTCAACTGCTTACTCTAAGGTTGCTGTGTTTACTCATTTACATAAATTTGGCGTTTGCTTAATTTGTATGTAATTGATGTTTTTGAGCGGTGACTTGCGTAGCCGTAACCCGGCTCGTAGTCGTCATTTGAGGTATTATTACGACAGGAGTTACGACTGGCTGGGTCACTGGTGTAGCACCGGTAACCCAGAAATGCTGATTACAACACACCTCAGCCAGTTTCGAAATTCATGTCAAAGTGTTAGGTCATGTCTTCTACTCCGCAATTGAAACTAGAGCACTCTGAGAGCGCATACCTCCGCCAAGTGAAGCAACGGTAGCAAAAAATGTAAATTGGCTCTGAAACCATAATTTTCTTTGTATAAACTCCAAAATCCAATCATTTGTGCCTTTTTATATTATTAACAGCTTGTTTAATTTTCTGGAAGATCCATTCAAAACTTTTTGAGTTATACTGTTAACAAACGTTATGACAAACATGAGTCAAACATACAAACGAACGAACCGATCTGCACCAAAATTTGATCATTTATTTCTTTTAGCATTACTAACAACTCCTATAAATTTCATAAAGATCCATTCATTATTTTTTGAGTTATTGGGCTAACAAGCATAAAATTAAACACAGTGACAAACGAACGAAAGAACAAGCGAATCATTACGAAAATTTGGTCATTTACTCTTTGTTATAAACCTAACAACTCAGGTTAATTTCATCAAAATCCATCCATAACTTTTTGAGTTATAGCGTCGAGAAAAATGAGGCAGACAAACAAACAAACAAACGGATGGACATATCTTCACCAAATGTTAATCAACTGTTCCTCCTAACATACCTAACAAACCCTGCAAATTTCATCCAAATCGGTTCATAAGTTTTTGAGTTATCTTGGTGACAGACAAAGAGACAGACAACAAGACATATAGACAGACAGACAAACACGACGGAAACATAACCTCCTTGGCGGAGGTAATAAACTGTTATTAAATGCTAGTCTTCTTTTGCGTGTATAAACAAAAAAATGTAATCCAATCTCCACTATAGCGTTCCAAATACAGTTTTTATGGAGCATTTTCTTAGAAACCATACTAAAAAGACTGCAGTCTCATTGGTAATTGGCCTAAAAAAAAAGATCTGTGTGCCACTCGCCTGCTTGTCATGCTCAAGGAACTGTGCTCCAATCTCTTCTGGCTCCTTAGAGGGTTAAAGAAATTGTTCGCCATTTTTTCGTGCCGTTCTCCAGAAAGTCTGACAACTTCTTCTCAGATGTTTGCAAAAAATTAAGCGTCACGCTTCATGTCAAAGTGACAGTCGCAAGAGCATATAATATTTTCGTTCCTTCAGTTCCCAATCCGTGTGTCTTTTCTGGCATCCGCCAGGATTTACGTCAGCGTCCTGCCTCGCTTTCTCCTACACGTCAGTCTCTTTCGCGGATAACAGCAAAAATATGTGCTTCGCACAGTCCTAGAGAACGTCTGCCTATATCATGGAGTTCATGCGTCAGCCACCCGTCTCAATTTACATGAGCTTCAGCCTCTACTTAGATACCTACAAAAAGTATATTCTCACAACCCAAACAAGCAACAAGCTTGTCTTAATCCTGGTGTACATGCATGTCGTTATTCTGGGCTGCGTGACTGTTATTTGCCTCGCTCTAACACACACAAATGCATGTGATTCTTATTATTTGCATCCAAAAAAACAGCGCCTGTCTTGAATCTGATATTCATGCCTCAGCATCCTGTCTCGCTTTCACACGCGTGTCAGTCTCCTAGCTTCTTTGGTATCGTCTTTGCACCAGTTTGGCAAACAACAGCTCACGCTCAAGGCTAACGTTCGGGCACGATCATTTCTGGGGTCAGTGCTCGGTTCCAGTAGAGAAGTTCATGCTCGCTATGCGAAGGTCTCCACAGAGCCCAGCCTAGTGGATAATTTAACGGGTCCAAACTGTGGAAGTTGCTATATTGCAAATGCATTCGTCTCGAACTTTGGCAACTCACATGAGCAACGAATGGAACTTCGGAGGGTAACTTTGTCATCANACAGAGCCCAGCCTAGTGGATAATTTAACGGGTCCAAACTGTGGAAGTTGCTATATTGCAAATGCATTCGTCTCGAACTTTGGCAACTCACATGAGCAACGAATGGAACTTCGGAGGGTAACTTTGTCATCAGCGGTTTAATCTGGATCCAGAAGCGGCTGTGAATCAAAGAAAATCTTCTGCTTTGGGTACATGAAATTGAAAGCTGAACTCGTACAAGAGCATATTCGATTGGGCCCCAAAATCAAGCCTTCGAAGCTTGACTTATTCGAAACTTCAAGCAGGTGCACTGGCTTCGACTCACTGAATTCAGTTTCAGGCATTGACCTTCAGTCGGTGACTCGCGTCAGACTTCCAGAACATGAATTTTGCTCTGTACGATGGAGCTTTCAGGAGGTTCAACGTAATCGCATAGCTTCTAATACATCCAACGCGATTCAAAGGGACATTGCCAAAGCTACTGTCCGAACTTTCGGGCAAAAACAAGGGTAGTATGCCTAATTTTGGGGTCAAATCGAGAGTTAAAATTTTGAGCACCAGATATTTTTGACTCAACCTTTGAATTTTTTATTTCTAGCTTGGTTATCGGCACTTCTGCTTAAAATATTGAGTATTATCCACTCCACACGTACACTAAAGGTTATTTCATTTGCAAGTATGAGGGGAAGATACCTACTATATGTAGCTAAATTTAGCTTTTTTGTTCTTGCGAATGGGATGTGTAACCATCATTTGCAATAATGAGCAATGTTGTTCATAGTGAACAATGAAGTAAATAGTTACTATAAGTTAGAGACAACCGTTGTAGTACGGGCAAAAATACAATTTATGAACTTAGTTTATTCGTCAGAAGTTAGTATGAAGTGGTCACTTTTAATAGACTAGTTTCACGTCTTAAAGATTTCTGAGCTTATTGTATTCTTTGCTATATATACTTTTTGGAATTGACAAACCCACTATGGGGCTGCAGAAAGGGAATCTTAGAGGTTATGTTTATTTGCCAGACGAGTAATTGTTTGCATTTTACACGTTTCTAATTCTTATGAGGCTTTTAAGATTGTGAAAGGTAACGGGCATTAAAGTGGACGGATCAAGTTGGTTTCATTATAATCACCAGTTATCACGCGGCATTATGCTGCTCAGCGTTTTGAGCTGACAGCTGGCTGCTCTAATGAAAATTAGAGTATAAATGTTTCAGATGAAAATTTAAAAAAACTTCCGGTTCATGGTTGCGTAGGGTTAAGTTCGGCATAAAATACACTGCCGAAATGCAATCAAAAAATTCTATTGCTTTTTTAGATACCCTTGCCCCAAAGCATGACTCAATACTAACCAACAGAATTTACAGGAAGCCGAAATTTTCAGGCCTTGGAACTAATTTCTTTAGTCACAGCTACGATCAATTTAAAATAAATGCTATAAAAGCTCTACTGTTAAGGGTATTTCATTTATCCACCTCGTATGTAGCATTCTTCAATGAAATAGATTTTCTCTGAACCTTTTTCAAGAACAACAGCTACCCACATCACCTCCTAGATCACTACCATAGACCTCAACAGTACTTGACTCTTAGGTCCAAGTGGCCTCTGACGCTGGCAGCCAAAATGGGAAAAATGGGATTTTCTCAAGAGCTATTATGAACACGTCCAGACACGGTCATGCAGGCAAGCGCCCAAGTGCGTCCCCGCCGTATCCAAGATACATTCTCCGCAAGTAAAATGTTGGGTACTTTGGATTTTTTTTCAGTATTAGATAGGGGGAAAAGAATAACTCCTGAGAAACTCCCATTTTTCTGTTCCCGAGTTTTGGCCGCCAGCGTCAGACCTAAGAGTCAAGTAGTGTTGCGCTCTACGTCATTACTGCAAACTATTTCTTGACAAACTATTCAATTCCGGTATAACTAAACCTACCGTTCGTAAATTAGACTTTTTCCACTCCCTTCAATACTACAGCAAAACCACCGTCGATAAAGTCAATTCTCTGAAAGTTTTCCTGCCCGAGACCTACCCGGACATAAACTTCAGATTCTCTTACAAAAATCACATTTACCTTTGGATCCTACTTTAAATTCAAAGATAAACCTCCCACAAATCTTCTATCCAGTGTTGTATAAAAATTTTCTTGTACGAGTTGCTCAGCTTTGTACATTGGCAACACTGGAAAGCATTTGGAAGCCCGCGTTGAGCAACATTTAGGTATATCAAGCAGAACAGGTTACCGCTAGCAAAACCTACACATTCAGCTCTCCTTCTTCATGCAGAAAAAAACAACCATGCAATTAGCAGGAAAGACTTCTCTATCATAGCCTTTCTATTCCAACAAAACTCAAAACTTAGAATAACTGTGTTCATAAATCAAAACGCAGCCTCGATATAATGACTACAGCCGTACCTATCGTCACAATCCATGACTGACGCTTTTTCCTCTGACTGTACTTGCTCGTTTCCCTCCGCTTTCCATACCTTCCGACGCTTATTTAAGGACCCCCATGGCGAACTATGGCCATTCGCCTTTTAGGTCCCACTCCCTGTTAACACATGGCGGAACTTAGTTCATCTAAAATAAAACTTTGTTTTAGGCATCCTTTGTAGTTTATAATTTCTGAGGATGGGAATTAATCTTCCGAAACGTCAAGTTTTAATAAAATTTGGCGACACCTACGGTATATTTAACTTAGTTTTAATTTCATGAAGCAATTTACTGATTCTACGCTTCTACGATCTATAGATAGATTCCATACATCTTAATAATATTTCAAATATATATGACAAACTTAAGGAAACTTAAAATTAGACCAGCAAATGTCTCGGGTTGGTATATTAATGAGCTCGTAGTTCCTCTCTGATAATGCTGTTGTTGAGATGAGAACTGTTATTGTTGCAGGTGGCGCCTCCTCGCGACCACAAGTTTTCCCTCCTGCGCACCTACTGGCTCGTGTGGGCCGTGCTTTTCCAGGCAGCTGTGCACGTCGACTGCCCCAAAGGATTCACGGCGCGGTAAGTACCACGAACAATTCCAGGGCAGAATATTATATTTTTCTCAGAGTTGTCCACAGTGAGGCAATATTGCCTTGTTTAGGCCAGAGAGCCCTTGTTACAGAGCAGCTAGAGTTCCGAGCCGTAACTGCAACTAGGAAGGCTGATAAGGAGCTTTTCTCTTCTGATTCTATGCCAAGTAGAGGGTTGCTGTGTCTCAGCAGCGTTGACCCAACTTTTACTGGAATTGTGAGAAGCGGAGCTTGCCTTGAAAAGAAGAAAAGGCACATTCCTCAGTGGGCATGGAGAGGCCATATAGGTCATGGACAAGTAAGCTTTGTTGCTTTAAGTTCTTCTATGCTATGTTGTGCAAAATCACAGTTCCACCAGGAGGCTCCATAGGTTATCTCAGTGAAGGTGGATGCATACGGAAAACTTTTCCCGTCATGAATTATAGGAAAAAAAACTGTCACAACGCCAAGTTCGCCATGACAGTTCAATGCACACGCACAGCACGTGTCCATGGAAAACTTTCTTGGAGTCGATTATTTGTTAGGGTAAGTCATCAATAGGTTGGAATTGCAATACGATATAATATATATATATATATATAATACGCTGCATGTGATATAATGGGGACATCAGGAAAACAAAGACTATTTAAGGAGACCTACTGAAGCTAACCTACAATGAACAATCGAAGTTAGGCTGAGAACCTTATAGGTTAGGTGGCGTAGGTATGGTTTTGCTAATATCCTGTGATATATACGGGTTTAAAACACTAAACAAACCAGTCCTAGCCTCCTAACCTACAAGGTTCTCGGCCTAACCTCGAGAGTTCATTGTTGCTGGGCTGCTGTACTAGGGTAGTGATTAGTGGTGGTGAGTGCCAGGAACCAAAACGCGTTTTACTATCGAGAAGAGGGCGAAACCCATCTGTAGAATTATTTTTTCCCGGTATTAGTCTACGGAAGAGGATTTCAGAGCCGTTTTACATACGGGGCACATGGGGTTGTTGCCTTATATGCACGGTGTCATCCTAGAAGGTACAAATTATCCATACGGGTCAACTCAATAGTACTACTATATATATATATGGTTTCAGCTGATAACTTTCTTAAAGCTACTGGTAATTTCATAAAATATTTGGACATTATACAAACTCGTTTTATCACAATCAACTGCGGTATCTGTATCATGTAAAGAAAAGCTTTTTTTATTTAATTTCTAGTCAAACAACGTCTACATTGTAGCCAAGCTATGAAATCTCAAAAATAATCGAACTTAAACCATAGCAGTGCAACGCTGACAAGAAAACTGAAGTATACATGGTAAAACTGGCATTGAATTTCTCGTGCGTAACAAACAAGTTTGCTCCTAAATGACGGCACTCATTATACTATAGTTGGATACGCAGTTTGTTGGTTGGTTGGTTGGTTATTTGCTTGGTTGTTCTCTCCGTCTTGTCTAAAGCAGTGGAACGGAGAAAACACGGATCACACGATACTGGACGCCCCACTCAAATTTGTAGGTGGAACTGATTTACCTTCGATAACATACTTTCCAGCCAGCAGAGAGACCTTAAACAAAAAGTATACTGTTCACTTCGATGCAAAAAATGGGTTTATCCGCAAGAAACACAATATTGCGGCTAGTTATTACCGTGGACGATGGTAATTGCATTTTAGGACACCAAAATGACCTAAAATTGGCTAAAATAAATTTTGAAACTTTCCGTGGGCCAGTGCTCATGTATGCAAGCTATTTCCCAAGAGATGCATTCCTTCCATCTGCAAGAACTATTAATTTTTGTTTCAGGTCGCTATGTTGCTTGGAAAGGATTTTATAGAGTTTTTTTTTATTAATTTGTCACAAGCCTTACTTGCTAGGAGTAGACAGTAAAGTATCGTGATGTCTATGGAGAAAATTAAATTACTGAAAGGCAAAGAGGCCGTTGCTTTGCTAATATGTTTTTTTTTTATCTCAGAACTGGACACGGCCAACGTACCTCTAAGTGGTAGAAATTTAATTCTGAATGAAGGTGATAGATAGCATACATTCACCACAGCAAATATTTTTCTCTTTCGGTGAAAGTCAAGGAGAATATCAAACCAAGGAAGCAGGAAAACTGCCCTGAAAACCGATCCATGGAAAAACTGTGAAGGATACGGGTTTCGTTAAAGTAATTATTCTCTGTCGCTATTTAATTTAATTGGGTTACAGAGAACTTTTTGGAGCGTACTATTGTCCCTGTATCTCTAAAGCACAAAACCTTTGCGGTTTGTACTTACCAACACCTGCTGTTTCTGTGCCGAGATGTTATTATCTGTTCAACATATTCAAGACTGTTCGACAACTGTGTAGCATTACCGCAATCAGATTAACTCATCTAAAATAAAAAAAAAAAAAATTTTAAAAATTAGTAAGAAATAATGATAACAATAAGATGACTTCTTTCTAAACATGCTTAAAAAGTGATTTCTAGCTAAGTACCTGAACAGCCTAATTGAAACCGGAGAGATGTTTTTTTATGTGGCAGATACGAGAATGATGAACGTTTGAATCTAAATTGAAAAATACTTGTGAAACAATGAAGCAAAATACAAAAAATAGCTTTTGTTTTTAAGACTTGACGCTAGTTTAGTGTCGTATAGCGGTTGTAGTTTGGTATGCGTATTAGGGCTTCCTAATGATGAGTTATTTCCGTTCCGGTACATGTAGAGCTCCTTACACTTTCGCAAAAAGGCTTGACTGACGACTTCATATTAATGTCCATATTCTGTATTTCGGAATAACAATAACAGTAATAGAATCAATGATGCAACAACTTTTTATAGTAGTTCGTATGCAAGGTGGCAGATGAGGCTGTGACGTCACTAACTACCTCTACAAGGGTGTGCAGAAGCAGAGGTTGTAGTGGAGCAAGATCGCGGGCCGGCAAATCGCACCAGTTCCCGATCTGGACTGGTACATCGTACGTGCGACAAGATGTGGATTCCCTTCTGTTTCATCCCGCCTACGTAAGGGATTTCGGCCATACAGAGCGTTTCCCAGTGACGTGAAACTCCATTTTGGCCTGATCCCTATCCTTATTCGACTTTCGACTACCTGTAAT
>LQNS02000211.1:1511004-1539804 GCA_001587735.2 Parhyale hawaiensis | reverse complement strand
TTCTTGTGTCACAAAACTCTATCGGAAGTCATAAATGTGCTGTCGATGTAAATGTACAGTAATTTGCTTCACACCACAACACTGTTTCTTCTTTTTCTTCCACAGCTCGCCAATCCCTTCATGAGCAAGCCGCCCTTCAGGTTCGGCACTGTGCCCTTCACCAACTCCGACTCTGTGTTTGCCAAGCACCTCCCCGAGATGCACACCTACATGAGTCAGTTCAACAAGAGCCATCCAAACCTCGGTATATTGGCTACCAAGAAAGGGTGAGTGCAGTGTGTACAGAGTATCTCACAAAATGCATACACGCTTTGAATAGCTTTCATTAATTGCTGTGAGTAGTGAGTATTTTGTCCGAAAGATCATTCAATGTATGATAAACGAAGACGATGATCTAAAAATCCCTCATTGGACTCTACCAGCCTAGTAAAATAGAATCCACTATATAATAAAACACAGTTGTTGGTCGCTTGCTTGCTCCCTTGCTCTCTTGCTTGCTCAATTGTTGGTCCGACTCTCCGTCACGCAGTTAAAAGTTTAAAAGGAGAAAATTCATGCACTGAGAAACAAGTTGAGATACCATACA
Source organism: Parhyale hawaiensis (assembly GCA_001587735.2). NCBI lineage: Eukaryota > Metazoa > Arthropoda > Malacostraca > Amphipoda > Hyalidae > Parhyale > Parhyale hawaiensis. The sequence goes on along the minus strand of LQNS02000211.1, from coordinate 1,539,218 downwards.
ATTTTAGCGCTTGGAGTACCGGTGACAAATATAGCTCTGGATCTCCGGCTTTTGGATCCCCAGCCTCTGGATCTTTCGCTTCTAGATCCCCGCTTTCATTGCTGAATGATATCGAAGTAGTTGAATCTTCACGCTGAGCAGACGCCTTTTTATACTGAATTTACATCGCAGCCAAATTTCGACGCTGGAGGTTCAAAAATCAGTATCCACAATACGGTGAGCCCTGGGCATTCCCAGTGAATTCTTTTCACTAAACTATATTTTTCTTAATGCAGTTCAACTTGACGCTTGATCAATTCCAAGCTAATATTTACGCCTTATCTTGCAGGGGGGATATTTTGCTATCGCAAAACTCATGGTTGTACAGCTTGCATTCCACTAATGGAAGATCAGGCTTGCAGGGATGAGACTTATAATACAGCAAAACCTATACTGGGAACCGGAACAATAAAAAGCTCAATCACAAAATTTTTGCCGTCATTTTTGACGGCTGGGCCTTCTAGTAATACAATAATTGGAAAAATGGACCAAGAAACAATGCTTCCAGTTACATGTCGCAATAGAGTGGTTTCCTTGGGGGGAGGGGGGGAGGAAGCACTCTTTGGAGCAATAGAACACTGTTGTTACCTCTAATCTCTTCGTTGGTATCCAGATGAGGTCCGGGTGGTGGTTTGCGCTCCACTCGAGGTGTCTACACGTTTCATTGGTGCTTTGCTTCACCAGCGGGAAAGCCAACGTCCAGATTGTAAAAAGTATACATTCCCGAGAGTGCAGCTACGATCGCTTCAACAAGAAGTTTCCGTTATAGCCCCGTTTTATCTACATGTCTCACCGTTCTGATGTTTTTGAAATTTTTAATTTAGCCTTTTTTTTCAGAATAAACGTAAGCATTGGTAGATTTTGTAAAAGTGGTAAGGTACTAGACATATTTCGGGTACCTAAAAATACCTACAGTCATTTACAACCGCATTATATATATATTGAAGCTTCTACTTGATATACAACTGAAGTTCTTAAAATTATGCTGCATCTGAATTCAGCTGCGGTGATAAAACCCGAGTCATCTCTGCTAAAACCAGAGTGTTCTCTCCAACAGTAAGCTGGACGCCTTCATATACGACGCTACGGTGCTGGACTACCTTGTGGGGCAGGACGAGGAGTGCAGGCTGCTGACGGTCGGGTCCTGGTACCACATGACGGGCTACGGTGTCGCCTTCCCTCGGGGGTCCAAACACACCGCCAATTTCAACAAGCGCCTCATGGAATACAAAAACAACGGTCAGTCTCTTGCTGTGCGAACTTTAATTTGTAGGGAAAATTATCTTCTGTGGCCTATGTTGAGATAGTGTTTGAGTAATATGTATTTATTGCTACTGGTTGTAAGCACTAGGCCAACGTCAGTAAATGTATCCTGAAGTGCAAGAACTGCAATACATTTACACTGTTTAATTGCCAGCTTAAGGAATAATACTGGTATATATTTCCTGGTACCGCATATCATGAGCAGTTTTCTGTCAAGTCCAAAGGCATGACTAACTTCTAAAAGTGTCTCGTGGAATTGAAAATAACGTAGAGTTTTCATAGCATACCCGTTAACCATTTGAATAAAATTTAAATTTTCTCTGGAAAAGCACTGTTTGAAAGTGGACTTTTTATCCGCCAGGCCGACGAAGGATGAAGCATTCCCATCTTCTCCGGGAATCATGTTAGATGTGGGAACTTGCAGAGTCTTTTTGTGGCCACAGTCGTGACCACAATCACTGTGCTCATGAGTATCGTGATCACAGCACAGGAGCGGTCATTGATATTGAAAAAAATCCCGAGACGCTATATTTGTTTTTAATAATTAGGCGTCTCTCATATTTACAAAGAATATGGTCGGGGGATGGATTTCTTACAAATGTAATTAATTTTGAAGTCAATACATAAGTGAACTAGTAGTATTTGACGCACAGGCATAATACTGACAAAACTACCGTACAATTCTGGAAGTCAATATTTCAAACAATCATAACAACTTTATCCAATTTATTCTTAAATATAAGAAAATATCATGAATTTGCATTTCAGGTTGTGAATTTTTGCCTGTCCAATGGCTGAAATCACTCTTTGATCACGCATGATCAGCCCGCGGTAGAAATCACGGTGCATTCCCTTTTCACCACTGATCACGGTTCATCACTATTACAATCAGCTTAAAAAGTGGTTATAGAAACGCACGGATCGAGCGGAATCATCCACACGATGGTCTCACACACACACAAAAAAAAAAAAAAACTGTAAAATGGGGTAATCTTTTCCTACTGTGTTCGAGCATATTCCAACAGAACAAAAACCTATGCTTTTCAAGTGAACTGGTATATATTCCTTAAAATATAAAGAAGTATATAATAACCACAAATATTAAATACGTAGCTGTTTTGTGGACGCACAGAATTAACACGTAAGAAGAATTAGTCATTAACTTTGATTAATTGATTTCTCTTGAGTCCCCACCCAGTTCATTTCACTGTTGTACAGTTATAAAATGTCGTTAACAAACATTGGTCACATAACCGTGGTAGCAGCGGACCTTGCATGCTGCAGAGTTGTGCTGAGGGTCCCGGGAACGATCCCCATGCCAGCTGACCGATCTTAGTTTCGGCGATCAGCGCGCTGAGTCAACAAATTTGCTTGGTTTGCATAGCTATTGTGGGGGCACTTACCTGAGGGTAGGTGGGTGGCGCGTCGTTGAACCTTCCGCTAAATGCGCCATAGCTCCTAGCGACCCGTCGTCAGCTGCTGCTGCACTTCAATTACTCCTCTGCGGCTACTGGCCAGCTGGTCTATATCTGGCGCCCGAACCAGTGCGTGTGGGTTTCCCAGTGGATGGTGCAGTCAAAACTGACTTTACCTTTGCCTTATCATAATTATCTCCTGTGAAGAAATGCAATATAAATATAAAGCACATGCTTGGGTTGTTCCTGCTAGACTTGGTGAAGCGCAACAGCAATAGGCCCGCCTCAAGGCAGTCATTCCTTGCGCTGTTCACGTCCTCAGTAACAATGGCTACAATATTTATTCAACTGTTTTTGGTAGCCAAGAACCGCTAGTGTTTGTATTTATGCAAAGTTATCTCTAAGAATAAAATAAAGGCCTTGTTTCCTCTCTAGCGTTCCGTTTCTTACTCAAGAGTCGAGTTGGCCTCTCGTGAGCAGCTTCAAAGGCCTTTCCGAGAAGCAATTTCTCTTTTGCGTGGTCTTAACTTTATGTTCTCCCGCCATACTGGCATTATACATTTGTCTTAGAATGGGTTTACATAATGGAGGGGGCTGGTATACTGTTGCTGGAATGGATTTTATACAGCGCTGGCCGCCTGTATACTTTTCGTAGACTGGATAGCAAACAATGCGCTTCTGTTGTAGCGTAGTGGATACCGCGCTTCCAATGGAGAGTAGCAGTGGCAGATCCATCGCAGAGTCACATTTTGCTGACATCTGCTTACTGCAGAAAATATTTTATTAGCTCCAAGAAAGCTTAATTAGGTTACAGCTTAGGATTGGTTCCGCTAATGAAAATAAAGTGATCCTCAAGTTATACGGTATCAATTTATGCGACTAGAGCACATATATAGACGTTGGAATGCAAGTGGAAACATTCCTACTGACGATACAAACGACTTAATTTTTTTATGTGTTTCAAGTTAAGTGGTACTAAGCTGTCCTATAACGCAAGGATCGCCTGGCTATATATTGAGAAATGTTCACAGCAATCTTCAAGCAGTTAATTGTTCGGACGACTGCTGTCCGCACTTGCCCGCAGTCCGCTAAAAATTGTCCCACTTCTATCGCACCGTAGCTGATAAAGCGCTCTCACTGTGATGCAGCGCATACCATCTTTCATTTAGTTTCACAACCATTTCCTTCAGCAGCGCATTGTAGAAGAAATACTAAATTCAGCCACTTCAAAATTATCAGAGTTCCTTGTTCTAGAGAGAGTAAGAGTCTTACCTCCCCTACCTCTTTGTAAGGGTACATACTTTAAACGGAAGGTTAGCGAGATCTCAACCTCCGGTCTCGAACTATTTGCATTGCTTTGCTTCAGAGTGAAACGCTTCTTCAATTAAATTTAGACTGTCCTCTGATTAGTTCTTGCATTGGGAATGTTCCGAAATGGGACTGAGCCAAGACAATCACAACCAATCCTTCTTCCTTGAACTGTCCAACAAGGGATCGTATTGTGTCTGGAGGAATTGCCCGAGCCTTATACTCCTGCTGCAAGGTCATCCGCCCTTTGGGACTCTCTTTAGATCGCCGGATTTGGGTTAGATAGGAGACAAAAAGGGCTCTTTCAATTTATTGTGAGCTGAGAAATTCGTTGGTGATGGCATCGTTTTAACTCCAGATGAGCGGTATTTTTTTTTAATTTACATACCAGGTTGGACGTAATTTCTATTCCTAACCTTTTCTACCATGGTGTATCATGGAGACAACGGTACAAATAGGGTTATTCGAATGAGAAAGCAAGATTAAATCATGACGTTTAGAACAGATATTCATTGTGACTTTGTGGGCAATCTGGCAGAACAAAGAGTTGAAGTTTTTACATTTGATCTCCGCAGTTGACAGATCAATTGACTGCATTTTCGTTTATTTTGAGAGTCTGCTGCACGAGTGATGTTCATGGTCAAAGTTTTAATGCTACAAGTTTTGCCAGTGAGGACGTCAACCGTTAGCTAGAAAGAGTAAACTGGGGAGGATTAAGTAAAAAGGGTTAGAGGGAAGGGCTAACTAGAAAAGGTTAACTAGCTAAGTCAACTACAGAGGATTAATAAGAAAGGGCTAACTGGGAAGCGTCATCTAATACCTAATGGTTGGCAGGAAAAGAATAACTAGAAATGGTCAAGAAGCAAGGCTTAACTGCAAATGGTTAACAAAAAAGGGGGAGGGGGGTAACTGGTAAGAGATGAGTCACATAGAAAGACTTCAGAGGAATAGTTGACTAAAACAAGCTAACCAGCAAAAGTCAACTGAAGTGGGTTAATTACAGTATAATAAATCAGTACCAGCTGATTCCTACGGAGTTCTGCAAAGTGCCAGTGTCATTCTTCATTCATTCTGTTCCCGTAACATACATGGCTACCGAGTATTAAAACATCCCACGTGCGACAGCAGCTCTGTGACTGTATTAGTTAACCGTGGACGCAGCAGCATCAGTTTAAACTGACTTCTATTGGTCCCTTCCGCCACTGTATCGGTGATACTTTATGCTCTCCTGAATAAGACTGAAAACGTTACGTGCAGACGGATGGATGGGCATTTAGAATTACGAGAAAAATAATATAATGGACTCTGGGCCTTCGCGGCCATCAATGACGGTAGAAAATAATCGTTTCAAAGAAGCCCTGCTACCTGCGCTCTTCTTCGTGGGTCCGTTTTCAGGAATATTTTTCATTTTACTTTTACTCATAGTGAACTCAAAATAAATAAATAAAAATAATCGCACTGGGAACGACGTACGATCGAGTATCTATACTACTACGTAGAAGATGCAGTACTCGGGGCTTTCCGTAGATGGAATTTTTCCTTTCTACTCCTACAAATCGGGACGGAGACACAAGCGAGCAAACAGAACTGTGTTTTACTATGCTAGAGTATCCTGCCATAAATATCGAGGGCAATGATTTTGTGATGACTCTTCTTATTATTCTTCCTTGTGATGCGGATTTTGCTGGAAAATATGCCTTAGACCTCTAGGCTTGTTCTTCTATGAAATCAACAAAAGTTGTGAGATCATAAGTTCGAGAGAGCTACATCTTTATTCGAAAACTAAAAAACACGAATTTTTAATATTAAATGCTTGAAAGTCACGCAGCGCCAAGAAAATATAGCTCAGGCAACAAGAGATGAAAATGATTTGGCCTCAAAGAAATTCAGTTAGGAAAACATGTGTGAAATGGATTATCCACGAGGAGAGCGAGCTTTTCAAATCGAGCTTTTCATCTACTGCGCTATTTTTCCAAGTACGGTAGTATCTCGAGCAAATAATAAAAACTATACTTGCGCTATTATTTTGAAGCTCGAATATCTTGCTGCTTCACTTTCTTGTTATTCAGTACTAGATAAATTTTTGTTATCTAAATCTTTGAGAGCGGGATGGAGAGATGTTCCAACCCCCTCCCAACCAACAAACTGTCTCTTATCATAGATGTATAAATGGATAGTGGGTTTGTTATCAGTGAAATTTAGTTATAAGAACTAATCTGCACAAATCTTGACTGCATTAATAAAATATTTGATGCAATCACTGAATTCAATAGAAAATGCGCTCTCGCAAGCAAAGCAATTTGTTACCTTAGAGAATACGCTTGGTGGCAGTTACCTCTACCACCGTTCAAGGATCTGCGGCCGAAAGCAATGGACACATTCATAATTTTTGACCTACACTTCCTATATTCCTTCGAAAATTTGCTTCTTCACTGACTTTTGATATTTTGTTTCAATATTATTGCCTGAAACAACTCGGTAGGTTATAGCTAGTAACACCAAGCACACATTTCACGAAGTTTCAACTTTGTTTTGCGACAGACTTGAAACAAAGATTCTCATTATACTGAAGAACAATTCTGCTTCTTCACATGCTATTTATTTTTCTTTTGTGGCATTCTTTGTCCTCATGTCACTATATGTCTCATAGTTAGTAAAGCTCCACTGCTTACACCTATAAGATACTTGCCTTATAGAGGCATTCATGGCGGAAAGAAGGTAAGATCGAGCCATGCCGAGTGAAGGGTTGAGCCTGCTCTGAGATTTTTGCCTCTACGTTCTCGGTGAACAGTTCCCGGAGTAAAACATTAATTTCTTCTTTCCATAGAAGTAATATCCGTTAATTCGTTAGTAGAATAGTTTTTCTAACTTATATTGTGTTCTAAACTAAGGATGTGCTCGATTCGCCTAAGACGACATAATTAAAGCATGTTTGAGCTTTTCGGCATTTCAAGCAGAGTCGGTAAACGATTAACGGACGAAACGCGATCCGAAGTGGCCACTCCAATGCTCAAGATTGAGGCTTGGTCAAGTTAATGTTAGTCGAATTAGCTCGATCGTCGGGTACCAATCGATTACGTCCCAGATCTACTCCTTATAATTAATCGAAAATATATTATGTTCATACCGGAAACATTTTAATGCAACGTAACAAACAAAAGCGGCAGCATCTTTTGCTACCAGACGCACAATAGCAAATAGAGGTTCAGTTTTAAATGGCCCACGCATACTTTACGTTAGTCCGCTAGGGGATTTAGTTCATTTCTAAATTGCAAATCGTTCAGTGATGGATTGTTCAAACTAACTGAACAAATTGTAATTGCGTTCGAGACCTGAAATAATACCAGGTTTTGCACATGACTGCCTAATTACAAATCATTAGAAAATTATATCTGCAATCATGAACAAGATAGAGGAATTCACGGAGAAAAATTTCGATGCACGAAGGTGTTTCCCAGAGAAGCATCAGGATGCACGTAGGTGATTCACAGAGAAGCATCAGGATGCACGTAGGTGTTTCACAGAGAAGCATCAAGATGCACCTAGGCGTTTCACAGAGAAGCATCTGGATGCACGTAGGTGTTTCACAGAGAAGCATCAGGATGCACGTAGGCGTTTCACAGAGAAGCATCAGGATGCGAGTAGGTGTTTCCCAGAGAAGCATCAGGAAGCACGTAGGTGTTTCATGGCGTAGTTTGGTGTGTCATCGCAGCAGACAGATAAACATACTTCCGCAAATACAAAGTGAACAAAAGCTGAGAAGTTTTGTTACAAGAGACGCGGTAACATACTAACGCGCAGATCGCTATTGTTTTAAAAAGTGTCGTCTCTTTAGGTGCATCAAGTTTACCTGTTTTTGATGCAGCTTTGTGTATCATCGGCTTTGTCACAACACCAAAAAAGATAAGTGCATCAATTCGTGCCAAGTGCATCATAAGACCCTATATACATCACCACGATGCTCTTTCTTCTTATGATGCATTTACGTGTTTTTGTTTTGGGGTAAAAATGCATATAATTTTGATGCATCTAAGTGCATCAAAATTTCTCTCAGTGAAGCGGAATGGTTGATATTATGCCAACTATGGGGACAGTTCCATCGAGATAAGCTAATTTCATTAACTTCAATCTTTGATGGAGCTATCTCAATCGATGCAGCCTAGGAAACAACCAAGAAAACTAATGAAAAACTGATTGTATAGTTAATAACTTTGTGTAACTGTCGCCCGTTGCGACTTGTTGATATCAATAATACCCCTGCACTGGAACTGTGTCCTTTTTCCTATACAGCCTGTGTGGTGTAAAATGCTGTTCCGTCTGCAATAGAGCAGCGAAAAAAACATATCTTTTTGTGTACAAGTGCATCAACAAATGAAAGATCCTAACATGCAGGAGGTGCTACTACACCAGTGTCGCTTGTTAAATACTATTGTTACAACGACAGGCGATTAAACCAATTTTTCAGGAGCACCCCACGTATAACATGACAATGATTCTAACAAATCGAAAAATCATAAGTGATTACTGAATATAATCTGCTTTAGGGTTTTTATGGACATTGGATAATCACATCCGCCAAGGAGGCTTTGTTTCCGTCTAGTTTGTATGTCTCTCTATCTGTCACCAAAATAAGTAAAAAAGTTGAGGATGGAACTCTACGAAATTTGCAGGGATTGTTTGGTATTTAAGGAGGAACAGTTTATTAACTTTTGGCGAAGAGCCGTTAATCCGTTTGTTTGTTAGTCTGTCTCTTTTTTCTCAAATCCATACTTCAAAAAAATATGGACGGATTTTTGTGAAATTTACATGAGTTGAGTTAGTAGATATGTTACAAAGAGTGAATGACCAAATTTTAGTGATAATCAGCTCGTTCGTTTGTGTGTTTGACTAATATTGGACAAAATGTTAGTTACAAGGATAACTTCAAAAGTTATGAACGGATCTTCTTGAAATTTGTAAGAATTGTAAGAAATGCTTCAAGACAAATGATCAAATTTTGATTATGATCGGTTTGTCCGTTTGTGTGCTTGACTAATGTTTGTCAGACTATAACTCATGAACTTACTGACGGATCTTTAAAAAAATAACAGAATTTATTACTTTCAAGAGGCATGAATGACCAGTTTCTTTTTTTATGGTGCTGATAAAGAGGAAGTCATAGTTTCAGAACCAATTTGAAACTTTCGTCAACTTTGCTTTGCTTGGCGGAGATATGCGCTCTCAGAGTGCTCTAGTTACCGACGAATTGTGCTGGTGACAGCCAACAGTGTATCTATTCCACTAGACCATTAAAAAAACTATATTTTTGCTACGACACTTCCCAGACAAAAGTTCGGAAAGTCCCTCTTATGATACAATAAGCGCGTCCGTTGGAAGCTCTTAGAATTGTCTGCGGACCCGTCAGTGACACTCTAAGGCAACAGAGCTCTACGGCTCAGGGACGTTAATTGGCTCCATCACCGTCTGAATGTGCAAGAGTCTTCGCCTTCACGACACTTTCATTCGTTAAATTGACTCTCATTTAATTGGATTTATACTCGGCGCAGCAATAATAGATGGAGGCTCAAAGTCTTTTAGTGTGAAAACTGTCCATATGCATGAAAGCTTCCTAATATTTCTTCCTCCCTTTCCTTAAAGTTCACCTTCTGCTTTGCACTGCGTTGCGTTGAAGTTCTCAAACTATTAAACCGGGATTCTTTGCTGCAAAGTACGCTCTTGTCTCCGCAGTAACTTTGAAATGCTAGGAAGCACTGAGAGGAAATTCTGCATTAGCAGACACGGAAATGCTCTCAGTCACTTTTGTGCCCTCTGACAGAGCCACAATATCTGGGGATTATGAGGTATGAGAAACATGAAGCCCAAGAAGCTGCAAGAAACAAAATAAAGTCAATGAAGCGCAATGGAAAATCACGATATTTTTAGGAGTAGGAGGACAACGTGTTAGCATTTTAGAGTATTTGCTTAAAGGAAAAAAGTCCGAGAGCATAGAGCGGACTGCTTTCAAGCGCTGGAAGGGGAAAACAGCGCTAACAGAAAACGTTTCTGAATTGTCCCATCATAACAGTAGCGAGATGGGAGGTTTTGGCAGAACACGACAGATCGCTGAGTGCTGTCCCGGGCACAGCGGAAACAAAGTGGACTGCTGGTTCACTCTTGAATGAAATGCACTTAGGGATTTCTCAATTTGGGTATGTAAAACAAAAAATGTTTTTCTCAAATGCTGCGCAACCGGTGACCTGGTAGTAAGGTTTTTACCGCCTCAAGAAAATAAAGTTAAGCACAGAAACATAGCCAGTTTAACATATTGTAGGATTTATTTCTAAAGTGTTATACAATTTAGAGAACTTTTGCAAATAGTACAGTGCGCTGGCTACGCAGAAGAAAGGAGAACTTGCAATCCTAAATATGTATTACTCAGAGTATTTTGTGCTAATTCTTCTAGATACAATCCAGCCACAATTGAAGTCAAATTCTATGCAATTGATCAAGTGAAATTCACTGTACGTGATCAACACCTCTGATATTCACTTGATCAGAGATGAAGATGCAGGGACACTGCTGGTGCAGTGAATAGCTGACGGTAGCACCAGAGTGCACTAAATAGATTTCAGTGCAACTTGTTTTTAACCGAATTGGATCGACGACTACTCTAAACTGATGACATTCACAGAGCTGGGACTACCGAATGAAATTCGGTATTTCGGTAGTACCGGCGGTATTTTCATCTGCAGAAATACCGATACCGAAACTGTACTGGATCTTCTACTGATACCAAATGGATGTACCGAATGACTTTCTTCGGTACATTCGAATTTTCCGCTCCTACAAAAGAAGTTTCGTAGCCCTCTATGACCCACCGTCCTTCCTGGAAGACATTAGGAAAATGTCGTTGATTTTTGTAGTAGTTGAGCTTTTTCACGCTGTATTGCACTTCATTCAAGAGAAGAGACGTTTTGCTGAGTGAATTGGGCGTAGTGTGTCATAATGTCACGTCCTTCCTAGCTTAGTGGAGCGTGAACTGCCAGTGGATAATGTCGTTAAAGGCTTGAAATATGTCTTCTACGGGCTCTAGAATGTATTAAAAGACTTTTAAAGGTGTTTTTATATATACATATGTATATGGAGTTTTTGAAACCTAAATCCCCAGTGGGCATTTCCTCTATTTTATAAGCAGCTTGCTGGCGTTCTTGCCCCTAAGCTAGCAGTCATCTTCCGGCACCTGATACGGTTAGGAAATTTACCCGGTTGTTGGCGTACTGGGAATATTGCTCCCATTCCCAAGGGTATAGTGTCACCCCAAGTCGCCAACTACCGGCCCATTATACTGACGCCTATTTTGTCGAAAGGGGTCAAGAAATTGGTTACTTATAAGCCTGGTCGTTTTGCTGAGATTATGGGTTTGCTGCCAGTTGGTCAGTTTGCGCATAGAACTGGTTTGGGTTGTTGTGACGCCTTGTTGTCGGTGCCACACCATTTACAGTCTGCACTGAATTGTCGATCTGAGGCACGCCTTGTATAGTTGGTATTCAGCACGGCGTTTCCCAGGTAGCAAACTTTGTTATATTAATATTAGAATAATATTATAATAATATTAATAATGTCATTATAACATTATTCTAATATTAATATAACAAAGTTTGCTACTCGGGTTGACAGGGTCAACCACAGGGGTCTATTATACAAGCTTGAGTCATTTGGTGTGGGTGGTAGGGTTCTGTCAATCACTCGTGATTTTGTTTATGAGAGAACACAGATTGTGTCTGTTGACGGCGTTTTGAGTGCCTCATTCGCGGTGGAGTCTGGCGTCCCTCAGGGTAGCGTGCTTGGCAAGCTGTTATTCGTTCTGTATACTGTTGACATGTTCAATTTGCTGGAAAATACAATGACCATATATGCCGACGATTCCACTTTGAAAGCAGTGATACTTGCTCCCCGCATACCTAATGCTGTCGCCGTCTCTGAGTAGAGATTTGTCACGCCTAAGTGCATGATGCTCGGCCTGGAGTATGAAGCTGAATGCCAGTAAGACCAAATCGATGATTATCAGTCGGTCTCGGACACTTGCACCGTAGCATCCACATCTGGAAGTAGATGGTGCTCGGTGCTTTAGGAGTGAATCTTCTTGGAGATTCTTGGTGTTGTCGTTGATGAGATGCTTCCTTTTGAGCCGCATATTAGGCGACTTGCTGCACGTGCTTACACTAAGATTGGGCTCCTGTGTAAGGTGAATGCTGTGCTAGGTGACAGTGAGGTTGTCTGCAGATATTTTTATGCTTTTTTGCTGCCTCTGTTGGGCTTCAGCTGCTGAAACTCACTTACGTCTATTGGACCGACTTGTTAGTTCGACCAGCAGGCTCTGCGCAGATAATGATCAGGTGAAATCGTCCCACAGGAGAGGGGTGGCCGAACTCTGTATGTTTTTAAGGTGTACAATAATGAGAGACATTGGTTGTATTCTTCTGTCCCGGCCCTCAAAGTCTCTAGGAGAATTGCATGTACTGCAGTCGGTGCGCACTCTTTCACGTCAGAGAATGTTAGGTGCCAAACTAATCAGCTCGGTCCGTGCTTCGTACACTGGTCTGTTAGGGTTTGGAACTCATTGCCGGCATCGGCTTTCGGTCGTGTTGACATGCAGGCGTTCAAGTCAGCTGTAAATGGCTTTTTGTTGGATTTCCTTTAGCAGCATTTTGGGCTCCCGGTGTTGCAAAGTGTTTCATTTGGGTTAAGCTTCCTGTCCGTGGGGGTCCTGGCACGAAGTTTAAATGATAATACCGAACCAAATACCAAAAAACTATCTGATCATTCGGTATATTTTTTTTTTAAATACCGAAATACCGAACCGAATGACCCGTTTTTAACTATCGCATACCGAACCGGCGGTACAGAAAAAATACCGAATTCCAGCTCTGAATATTCACCATCGTGTTCTTAGCCTACTGTTGGAAAAATGCACACTCTGATAGTTGCTTGTTTTTAATAAAAATTATTAGCTGAAACCTGTGGACATTCCACGAAACAAAAGGCAGTACTCTTTAGTGAAATCTCTCACCCGTATCATCCTAGTTTTTCCCTAGCTAGTACTGGAGGAACCTGTGAAAATTCTACCGAACAGAAGCATTGTTTCTCAATTATGATGCCCTCGGACCAGTATCATGCATACGAGGGTGAAATATATTCAAAGTCAGGCAGTGAATCTATGCCTACTCTGAGCAGTGAATCTTCTACCTAATGCCGAAGCCACACGCTGGTCAAAAGAACAAGTATCGTCATCTTTTCGTCCGAACGTTATGTTGAACTCTTCTAAACACAACTTTGCGATTACCAAGAAATGGTGTAAAAATGTTTACCGTCAGTTCAATTTACTCTGCAAGTGCCGTTAGTTAACTTCTGGACATATCATTATATCTGTAGGGATTTATAACTCTAAATTCTTTGCAAGTGTGTGCGATTTCAATGGGCACAGGAACACATTCGGATGAAAAGAAGACGATTCTTGTTCTTTTGACTAGCGTGTGGCATCGGCATAAGACTTACGAACAGTAGCAAATCAACTTTAAACTTGGTTCTTTCTCCAATTGAACCTTCATAGTCGTAGCTAAGATACCTGAACGTTTCCCTATTATTCCCCTCTCTCATACTGAAGAGAGACTACCCGAAGTACTTACTGACGCAGGAACAAGCAGAAATATACCGGGTGTCTAAAAAAAAATTACATTTTTCATTGGCTGCTGTTCCAATACTATTGGAGCTAGGATAATGAAACACGTATCAAACAAAAGAGTAGATCCTACATTTCATTCTGTGTTAAGTTTATATCTCAAAGTGTCCCCATCAGCCATGATACACTTGATACGGTAGTGAAAATTTGCGACAGCCTGTTGAAGTGTGTTGACATCGATGGATCGAAATACGTCTTTAACTACACATTTTAATTCACCAATGTTTGCTGGACGAGAGTGAAATACTCTCTCCTTGACAAATCCACATAAATAGAAATCAAGGGGAGAGAGAACTGGAGATTTAGGGGGCCACTGAAACTCTGAGCGGTGGGAAATTAGCCGTCGAGGGAATCTTTCGATTAATCAAGCCATAACTTCACCAGCAGTATGGGCTGTTGCGCCATCTTGTTGAAACCATTCAGCAGGATGTGTGACACCATACAAAGTTTCTTTCAGCATATCCAAATCAGTCACTCTGTTTATTGACTGTGCTTCCATGGTATTGGGATCGTCGAAGAAGTAAGGGCCATATATCCTGTTGTCGCTTAGTCCACACCACACTGTTACTTTGGGAGAGTGAAGAGGGTTTTCCGTCAACATGACATATCATATGACCATATCATTCATCTTGTTACAAAACAATAGACACCGATCTTTATTAATGCCCGAAATCTCTTGATGGCATTGTAATTTACACGGTTTTAGCTGAGGGTCTTTTCGACAAATGCGCTGATAAGTTGCTTTGCTTAATTGGGTAACAGCAGACAGTTTTCTGACAGAAATATTCGGGTCAATCATAATGTTAAGACATACAACATCAATGTTGCCTTCTGCTCTTCCTGTTCTTGGACGTCCCGAATTCCCTTTATTCAATTTGTGAGTAGTGCCTTTTTCTTTCCATTTGTTGTAGACTCTTTTCACTGTGGATATTGTTATTTTTATTCCGAATTTTCGCTGAAATGGCTGAAGAACAATGACTTCAAATTTATGATTTCCAAATAACTCCACTGTGAAAATTCTTTGTTACAAAATTAGCTGCATTTTTGGGGAAAATCATGCAATAAATTTCAAGTTAGGTGCGCCATACTAAATGGGTTGCGAATGCATTTTATGTACCGAAACGAAACTTTGGAATCTATTCTTTCGAATGAGATCCATTTCATACTCCTAACTATAATAATATTGAAACAGCAACCAATGGAAAACGTAACATTTTTTTGAGACACCCAGTAGTACAGATCAGCTAACTGCATGCGTTGCTAAATTAACTAAGGGCCAGTTCACACATCCCTCAACGTAACGCGTTTGCTCCCAAAAATGAACACGAGCCGTGAGTCAACTTCTGCAGTCGCTGTCCACACGTAGAACCGACCTTCATTCAAATGAATGATGCCACGCGTTCACTTATGATCTCATTTCTTTACATTTTCGCTGATATTATACGTCGTTTTCAAGCATTGTCGTATCTGATAATCTTATAGCCTGATTTTGAGAGGAACAGCCTATTTCTAGAATATTTATGACATGCGAAACCGATAATAGGGAAATCAACGGAGAGCGATCAGCGGGGGTTCCAAATCCAAGATGGCGTCTGTGTTCTTAGTATAACATTTTCAGCTCAACTAGTTTTCTTCTGTTGAACGGGAATACAGTGATTTTGATCGTTAAAATGACGATAAAGAAAGCACTTTTGTCGACATGTTTATGATTTTGAAACGCTATAAAGGATAAATTTAGTAGTTAACGATTAAGTTACTAAGCTTGAATGACTCGGGTCGTTGAAAAATCGGACGTGCTGCATCCTTCCGTCTCCCGCATTTGCTGCTGCTTCCATTAAAATAACACGCCGCGTCCATCAGCTTGACTGAACACGTTACGTTGAAGGACGTGTGAACTGGCCCGAAGGGTAGGAACTATTGATACGTAAGCAAGGCGTTTGCAGAGTTTTCATATGATGAAAGAAAGTTAAGAGAGCAATTTCGAAGATACAGATCAGCTGAGATTCCTACCAAGGAGAAGAAAATGTCTGTCGGATTTCGCTTGGCTAGCTATTTGGTTGCTAAGCTCGTTCGTTTCTCCGTTAGCAGGTCATTAAACCACTGATATTCAGCGTCTATACAACTGACGCGCTTTCCAGCTGGATTTCTTCATTTTCTTCCCATTGCTTCTGAACATCACAAAGTGTAATAGTTGTCGCGCTGTCATTGAATGATCCTAAAATATATTTAGTTGAACGAAGCCAATATTTTCTACATATTTCATCGTAGTTCTGCTCTGAAAACTATCTTCTTCTGTTTCCTTCACTGATCTTATAAAGAGTTTAGACATTATGATGCTCAGAGACTGAAATCTTTGTAGTAAGACAGAAGTGAAATTCATAATCTGTGCCACCGAAGTATGTGGTACGTTCAAATGTTTGTAGAGTTTAGATTTGAAAATTTGCAAAGCAGTGGCCTCTTTGCCGTTTATCAAATGAAGCTTAGCTGTGTAATGCTTCTTTTCGCGACCGACAGACCAACAAGCTTGCCAAGCAAGCAACCAACTAACCAATAAACAAACAAACTGTATTTGCTTATTATTACACCGACAGTGGCATTATTATGTTCAAAATATCTAAAATATTCAATATGCAACTAACAAATAATCAAACAAACTGCATTTGCTTATTATTACACCGATAGTGGCATTATTATGTTCAAAATATTCAATAAATCGCTCACACCTTGCAGTTAAATATTTGCTTAACAGAGATTTTAATAAGCTAGTGGCCGCGACCGTCAAAACGGAGCGTAAAAGATTTACACCATCACCTCTTCAGTGTTCATGTTTGTGGTCGCGATCCCGCTATGTTTCAATACACCATTTGTTGCCGTCTGTTGATGTCTTTCCGTCACGATCTGAAGCATTAAATATGAGAAATTTCATCTACTGTTGGCTTATCATCTACTGTTGGGTCTGTTGGCTTATCCAAATTTACATGTGAGTGGTAGCATTTTTAATAGATTTACTGGGCTCATGATGCTTATACTGTAGACCAGCAAAGGAAGAAAAAAGCTTTTCCTGGAACAAAACGACGAAGAATGAAAGAATTTGGAGGGTGACTACGTAGAAATAATTCTTTTTTGCCTTCATGTAATGACGGGCCGGGTCACTGGTTCTACAATAAGCAGGATGCATGCATTTACTAGGACTACAGTATGAGCTTCTAAAATAATGAAGGTTCTACCTCCGTGTTTAAAACTCAGTGGAAGAAGCGGTAAAAAGTCATGTACAGAAAGCAACGAACTTTGACCGCACCCTGGACAGTGGTACCCCTCATCTATCAGAAGAAATATGAGTAGGTATTCCACAGAGAGGAAATCCCGGGTAAAAAACACCCGTGTCAAGATCAAGTCAAGGCTCTTGCCAACATTTTATGCGGTACATCGTCTTCTTGCAGGCATTAGTCACCTGTCTTGTCTGCAAGCATAGTTTAAAATGCCTGCCTGTGCACTTTGATGCTCATACTGCTTTGCATAATCTGGAATATAGATTCTTCTTGGTGCTCGTTTTTTCTACATCTACTTTTATTTATTCCGGGATCGAATTACTGACAGTCTAATCTCTACCCAGGAGGAGGACGCAAAATATTTATACTGGTTTTCGTTGCAGTGTTTTGATGGGTCAAAGACAGTGTCAGTGATACGTAAGATATTTCTGCTTTGACGGTGAAACATAATCTTTTATTTGGGTTTCACCTTTCCTTTAAAATTTGAAAAGGAAATAAAAGCGAAGAAAACAGGGCATCGTTGAAGCAATTTTTTTTTCTGTCGTTTAGAGACTGCACAAGCCTTCAGCAAATAGTTTTTATACAACTGAGTGATTTCTCAAGTTATTATACTCGTGTTATCGGAATAGGCAGATGAGCTCCTGCTTTTCACGTACGGCTCTAGGCTGTAGCTCATAATTATGCCCTTGCCATAGTGCCACTGGCGGACAACCGCTGTTTCTTCTTGCTTTGCTTTTAAGGTCGCCTTTGCTCGATGCTATAGTGTCGGCGTGGTAAACTGGAGGTCCCCGGTGCAAGTCCTGACTTGGTCCCAAGTATTTATGCATATAAATATGCTAATGTATACTTTGCCATTTACTGTCTATAATAACTACGGAATTATTAGCATAGTGTGTTTATTACCTCCGCCAAGAAGGTGACATTTTTGTCGTGTTTGTCTGTCTGTTTGTCAGTGTGTTTGCATTTTTGTCTGTCACCAAGGTTACTCAAAAGTTATCAAAGGATCTTTGCGAAATTTACATGGATTGTTAGGCACGTTAACAGTAACAGATAATTAATTTTTGGTGACGATCCGTCCATCTGTTTGTTTGCCTGCCTCAGTTTTACCTCCGCCAAGAAGGTTATGTTTTCGTCATGTTTGTCTGTCTGTTTATTTGTCTGTCTATCTGTCTGTCACCAAGATAACTCAAAAAGTTCTGAACCGATTTAAACGAAATTTACAGGGATTTTTAGGTATGTTAGGAGAAATGAATGATTAACTTTTGATGAAGATATGTCTATCCGTTTGTTTGTTTGTGTGTCTGCCTCATTTTTCTCAATGCCATAACTCAAAAAGTTATGGATTGATTTGTATGAAATAAAAATGAGATGTTAGGTACATTACAAAGAGTAAATGACCAAATTTTGATAATGATCCGTTTGTTCGTTCGTTCGTTTGTCACTGTTTTTAATTTTATTCTTGCTAGCACAATAACTCAAAAAATAAATGAATGGATCTTTATGAAATTCAAAGGGGTTGTTAGTATTGGTAAAAGACACAAATGATTAAATTTTGGTGCTTATCGGTTTATTCGTTTGTATGTTTTACTCATGTTTGTCATAACGTTTGTTAGCAGTATAACTCAAATAAGTTATGAACGGATCTTCAAGAAAATTTGCACAAGCTGTTATATCTATTAAAAAACACAAATGATTAGATTTTGGAGTTTATACAAAGAAAATTATGGTTTCAGAGCCAATTTGAATTTTATGCTACCGTTGCCTCGCTTGGCGGAGGTATGTGCTCTCAGAGTGTTCTAGTTTTTAATGCTATAACTCAAAAAGTTATGGGCGGATTTTCATGAAATTTACATGAGTTGTTTGGTGTATTACTAAGTATAAATAACAAATTTTATTTAATGATCAGTTTGTTCGTTCGTGTGTCTGTCGCTGTGTTTGATTTTATGCTTGTTAGCAGAATAACTCAAAAAGTTATGGATATCTCTTTATAAAATTTACAGGAATTATTAGTAATAATAAAAGACGTAAATGATTAAATTTTGGTGATGATTGATTTGTTCGTTTGCGTGTTTGACTTATGTATGTCATAATGTTTGTTAGCAGAATAATTCAATAAATTACGAACGGATTTTCACGAAAATTACAGAAGCCGGTAATGCTATTAAAGGCATAATTGGTTTGATTTTGGTGCTGATACAAAGAAAATCATGGTATCAGCATCAATTTAAATTTTTCGTTACCGTTGCCTTGCTTGGCAGAGGTATGCGCTCTCCGAGTGCTCTCTAGTTTTCATATATTTATATTTGTGTACTTTATATAGATATATATTTCTCTATAATATTAATTCTGTTTGTGGTTTCTTTAGCCTATTCATACATGCATCTATCTCTATAAGTATAAGTGTCTGTTCGTCCGTCAGCACGTTACGCTGTCAGTGAAGGAAAACCAGGATGCCATCAATTCGGTCAAGGCATAAACAGATACTCATCACTTATCGTATAGATTTGCTGCCTTACTTGAAATACATTTTCTTACTCCCAGTCTATGATGCAGGGACGGTAGTAAGTGAAGAATGGAATGTTGGTCTGCAAAGGTTGTGCAAGGCCCGGTTAGTATTTATACAAATATATAAATTATTCCTATCAAGTTCTAATGAAAACTGATGGACGAAGATTAGGCCAGGCTGGAGACTGTGGTGATCCAGTTACCCTCTATTCAAAACCGATGTGTAAAAATTGGATGAGGTTACTGACCATGGCAAAGAAAAGAAGTGTCAAAATTAATTGCATTGCCACTTTTGTCGCATCTGTAACTACTTTTACAGTCCCTCTAAATAGTATTGTGCCATTCTGTGCTATCGAGATGCTCAAATGAGGTAGGACGAAGTAAACAAATACTTGCAAGATATCTTCTAGAATGGAACTAAAAACAGGAACAAAGAAATCAGAAATCATATATTTTCTTAATGTATTTGTTTTCTGCCAGTTGATTTTCTTGAATTCATGACACAGATCTGAGGTACGATCAGTAAGAAGCGTTATTTTGCAGATATTCTTTCATTGATTATTGACGGCCGGCTCCGCGAGTAGACATATATTGGTCACAAATCACGCCGTGCGTGGCTACGATCTGGACCAAAATTCAAGCCGCAAATTTACACCGGTCTACGAACGACTGCACCGAGGAAGCAAAGGGTGGTAGCCATGCTACCTGACAGTAATTTTGCCGGCGAAGAGGCAGATTGTTTCACTTGCATCAGGGAAGTTTTACTAAGAGGAGACAGGACAAAAATTTCTGCCCAAGAAAATAATCATCTGGATAGTGGTTATTGTGATTCACCACTTGGTAACATAGGTACAAAAGTAGATTATTATAATGTTCCCTCAGAAAATTAACTGGCTCAGAGCTTTTCAGTATTTTAAAATTTTAAATCAGATTCTCCTTAATAGGATAATGGCCACAGGAGTGAAGAATACAATAATCTTCATGAAAATAATATACAGTCATATATTGTCAGCTGGTGACACCAGTCAGAGTCTGAGATTAATGAATAGCAATAGGTACCTCAGAGGTGGTACTCAACCATGATACATGACGCAGATTGCTGATACAAAAATAAACTCTAAATTTTCCTTAGAATTGACTTACCAGAAACGCTAGTTGATCTGAGCCTCATCAAAGCAATAGTGTTTAATCTGTGCATTACCGTGTCGGCCGCTAAGTCAATGCCAATTTTTTCTTGGACGCAGTCATCCGCTAATGGAGCGCCTCAATGGCTGATTGAGAGCGCACGTGTTTGATATTGGAGCAAGAAATTCGCTTCTTTCTTTAGGAACTCCGAGGCACTCTACTCGAGGGACTTAGCGTCTGCCTTCTTTAGTGAGAAAAATTGCTACAATTTCGTAATCTGCTGAATTCTACTCCGTAAACTTGACTTCTACAACCATTATCTAAGCAATGCGCAATTGTACATGTCTTCAGAATTTGATCGAATCTGCATCGACAACTTAATTCGGTGAATAAAAAAATATAAATATTTTTAATTTATATTGATTTAACTCAGATGACTCAACGGACATTGCTATTATTGTTGAAAATGTATCTATTTTAGGTTAAGATTCGTTTTATGGTTTCCCTGAGTATAAGTGTTTGACATATACTTTTGGATAGGTAATGCTAAGAAATGAGACATAGACACATTTGTATTGTTGTGAAAAGTCACATTGTAATAAAAAACTAAAAACCCATTCACAGTAACAGGCACCCCAGGCAAGCGTCAATCATGCTCATTCATACAACAATCGACGCATGAAAGCAAGAAGCTTATAGAGAACCAGTCCTTGCTGCACCTAACCTTACAAAGTATGCAAGCATCTTAGCATCCTAGAAAGTATTATTATATCAAAAGTATTCTCATATTAGCGATAAAGCAAAAAAAAAAAAACATCAGAGACTGTGTCGTGGGCGCGCGGTACGTGGACGGTGTTGACGTCGTAGTGTTGAGTCCGACGTGTCTTAACTAACTTGCAAAAAAATTAACTGAACCAGACCCAAACTTTTAGCCTATGTTGAAGAAAGAAGTTGTTGGAGCTTGCAAATGATGAATCCCAAATGCTTTATATCCAATTCTGGTTGTTTTCTACGGTTAGGAGCGTAGGACGGGTTTAGCTAATCACGCCACAGTTTTTAGCAGAAAACATGTTACGGACGAACAGTGCGCAAACTGCGAGTATCTGCTACTGAAATAACGCAAATACTATTCAACAATTAAGACAAATTCATGAAAAGTATCACTTTCTCAAAAAAGCAAAGGCGTCTATGTATTTTTTCCTCATGGATTTCTATCAAAAAATTTTCTTCAAACGGTTTATTTCAATACGGATGCGCGATATAAACATGACTTACGCAAGCGCACGGTGCCTTTTATAGCGTGTGAGTTTTCTATTTTTTTTTGTGCTACACAGTGGCTTTACCAAACGAAACAAATATGTCTACTTTTCTTTTCTCATCATTTTCTATCCAACGTTGTATGTCAAACCCATAAATTCAGGCAAAAGAGAAAACGAATCTTTACCTTATGTTACATTAGATCGATGCTTCTGTTGAACATCTATCTTGCAACACGTGTTAAGTTGTGAGTAACCACTGGTCAAAATGACAATTAATATCATAATCTTCTGCCCAAATGTAGCTAGTACCTTAATGGCCATACGCTTGCAATTTGTAATGGTATCGGCACCATCCAAGAGAGTGTCTGGGACATGCAGTGCACTTCACTGCAATTTTGAACCTAAGGTGCGATAACACTCATACATTACGTTCTTCATGTTATGAATCAAAGGGGAGTTTTGCAGGTCGCCAGCGTTAGTTGAATATAAAAAGTATTATAGCAGTTCAGCTTGCTATCGCTTGTTTTTTTCTTGTAAGGTCAGTGGATTGCAAACTTCGCATTTATTAATAAAAAAGAAATAAAGACTTTTCCAATTTCAGTGCTCTCCAAAAGTTAAAAATTTCTATGGAATTTCGTCCACTTATTCTGAATATTTTTGTGACCGGCTAGCACGAGTCCGATCAATGCGTCCCCTAATTACCCTCAGTAAATGAGCGCCGCCTCTACGCAAACATTCATAATGATAGCTTGCTAATGATGCTGCTACGAAGGTCAGGAAAGAAATAGTAGTCTAGTTCAAATCTAGATTGTAAATAGTTTTGGTGGCTGTCTTTCCCTTCTTCTTCGTTAAGGTGGGTTCACACGACAATGAAATGAAGAGGTTTCCTAAATTCAGCGTCCGAGCACGTTATTGTATTCTCTTAAATGATAGATAAGTACACAGCTTTCTGAGCTCTTCTGATCTGCTGAAATTCGAAGAGATATCAGAACCTCTACTATTGGAAATACCATACGTTAGCTGACTTGAGGCTACCATTTTAGAAAATATTTGATTGAAGCAAAGTTTTGTTTATAACGCTCTAGCTGCCGGGCAAAAAGTTACTGAAATATTTCCCGTAAAGTTCATGATTGCGTAGTAGGCGTCACAAATACATAACAATTTTTTGGATATCTCATCAAATTTTGAATGATTTTGAGCTCGAATAATTATAAAGTTTTTGGCTGTTTAAAAACACACAAGTACATGTGCAAAAGCTAGACTGAGGCAACAAGTTCAGTTGACTGTCGTGCGAGCGGCCTTAAATGTTAGTTATACTTTATCGAAGATATACGGTTTTATAAGAGATAAAATAAATTTATAAACATTCTGCTAATGCTCACTGCTCGCAGTACAGAACTGGTGGAAGTAGGCTCTTAAATTGTAATGATAATTACGTCACTGCACGTATCATCATATTGTTTGCCTACGAATACTTCCAGCAGTTGATGGTTGGTTATCCTAAGTCAGTCCTGTGGAGTTATCGCTAACACCACTAATTAAATCATCAGCTTTCCAGAGTAACAGCATCGCATATCCTCTGTAAAGGACACAGATCACTACATGGTAAAAATATTAGGATCAGCAGGCAGTAAAACCGAAAAAGAATTAGTCAAATGTTGCTTATTTTATATAGTTTTATCATGTACATTGCAGTTCATACTTCCAGGAATACCATTGAAGCAATAGCACATACATCGAGTACCTGGAAATAGAATTTTGAATATAAAAATTGGAAGTGAATATTACAAGTAGCTATTGCTTATGACGAGAATTTCATATTCGGGGACTGCTCTTCTCTTTTCCCCAGTCCTCTATATCCTACTAACATAATGACAATAGCTGATAGAGGGCCGGGGCGTGGGTTCGTGTGTCTCTTTGGGAATGGGCCTATTGGTTCGTCTACTGCCGCCTATCTAGTCTAATATACACCTAGGTCAAGGTTCAAGTGGGTGATACCTGTAGTGTGGCTTCCCTTAGAGAAGTCGCTATGCCCGTTCGGGGCCATTTTCCTTCGACTATATTTGAATTATAAAGACAATCAAAATAAGACCTATGTGATGACCTATGAAAACCTCCCTGAAACCCCATGCGGCTTGTATCTTTTGAATTAGAATTGAGTTCTTTCCCTAAAATCTACGGTAACCAGTACTATATTTAGTTTATTATTACTTTTGCGATTTCAAATGGTAATTGACAGTACTCATCTTAGAGCAGCTACGTCAGTTTTTTATACTAAATGATAGCAATGAACTTTATTACATCTTCATTAGGTGCACTTTGCATGTTCTTCGCAAAGCCTACGGTTATAAGCATACTGTATATATGTCCAGTTTGCCATCACTCGTGCTTTCTAAGAGAACCATTTGCAGTTTTTACACCAAAAATTACTGAAGATTTTGAGTTCGCCATATAATGTAATTAAACTAATTTTAGCCATAATAACATAAATTGCACATACTGTTTCTAAAATCATCGGATAGTGTAAATCTTATTCAACTTACTTACAGGAGTAATTAATCAAATGAAACTTTTAATATATTCATCCTTACAGTTCATAGTGCGATCAAAAGCCTGTTATTTTATGGATTATTGTACTGTAGACGCCCATTGAACTAAGATTCAGCTTTTATTATCAATAGGACAATAACATTAGGGTAGAAATTGGTCCTGACCTACCAAACCTAGTCCCACATTGGGATGCGCAACAGCTGCAGTCTGTCCTTGGAAAGCGTCCTTCGTTGATGAAACCTGTAATAGTTTCGATGGCAAGAACGCAACCCACAGTTACTTTTATGCAGCGGTCGGAGCTCTAGATGAAATCAGAAAGTGAGAACTGAGGTACGGACTACTCTAAACGCAGGAACTAATAAAACCTCGTAGTAGTTCGTACAGATTTCAGCCCTACTGCCCTATACTGCTAATTTCCACCCTATGTTAGTATCAGGCTATATATATAGGGTCTCAGGGCATCATGCACTCTGATAGAGTGGGTGCAGCGTACAGATACGGTAACTATGAGTTTGTTTATTGTTTATTATTTGTTGTTCTTCTCAGTAACACGTTTGTTTGTCACTTCTTGCGACAAGGACCGACCCCTGTCTTTCTCCTGGAGTTTGCATTGTTTATGCTGTCTTTTCAGACGCATGTTAAAAGAGCTCGACTCACAGCGAATTGCCTGCTCTTGATTATACTCTACCTCTTGCTTTGAAGAAGGTCTGCACCATTCTTTGTGCAAAAGAATATGACTTCATATTGTACAGCGTCCTCTTACAAACCCAAGACTATTCAAATTAATTTAATACGTACAAAAACTTTGTCTTAGAGACAGAGAAAGGCATTTTCAAAATGACATTTAAGACAATATATACCGAACATGTGGAAATTCATTTTAAGCACTTTGTCTTCTTTAAACGATTTAAATCTAACATAACTTGTGAACACATTCACTTAAATAGAAGTCTAATGCAATTTCATGATATTTTTAACTCGCTAAAATAATTGCCCTATGTACAGTCAGAGGGAATATGTAAATGTTCGTTCACCATAAGTGCTTGCTTGTTAATCACATTTGTAGTAAGTGCAAAAAGGATGTTACGTGCTGAACAGTAGTGCTGAGGGTCCGAGATCGATTCCCATGCAGGGCGCGGTCTTTCTCAAGGGCGCTTGGCGAGCTGAATCAGCAAATTTGCTTGGTGCGCATAGCTATCGGAGAGGGGGATACCTACTTTAGGGTAGGGGGGTGGCGGGTAGTTGAACCTTCCGTTTCGGTGCCATAGTTCCTAACGACCCGTCGTTGGCTGTAGCTGCATTTCTCCTTTGGGGCCAGTTGGCCAATATCTGCTGCACGAACCAGTGCGTGTGGGTTTCCCAGGAGAGGGTGCAGTCAAAGTTGACTTTACTTTACCTTTAACTATGTTGTACATGCATTCTGTGGTGTAGAGTTAGCATTTGAAGAATATAATCAAGAGATTGATTGATATATAGAAAATATAGGCATTTTCATGTTTTGACGTGAAATTAGTGCTCGTACAGTATCAATTTTGCGTTATAAAGCTGTAGATTTTGGTGAAACTTTGGAATAGGACATTCGAGAATGTTCTCTGCAACTCTAGCCACTCTTCAGATGAAACCAGGGACATGATGCATTCACTACACATAGAGAGTGGTTCTAACTATAGTTGGATGTAAGGAACTGACAAACAAAAAGAACTGATTGTCAAGCTTTAGGAACATGGAAAAGTTACAGAAAGTGTCCAATGACTTCAACATCATATGTTCTGCAATTGGTTGATTCATAACAAGATTCAAAATAAATGCTACTTTTGAGAATCAATGCAGACCAGGTGCTTCTAGAAAGATCTTTCGAAGCTTATGGAGAAAGTAGGAACAACAGATCCAAGATATCCACAACCAATCAAGAAGATCTTCAGAATGAGTTACATTATTCAGGAGTTCCCGTAACTAATCGAACAATAAGTAATGAACTACAGAGATAGTCTAAAGTCACGCAGGTTAAGAAAGACATCACTCCTATTGAAACGGCACAGAGATGCGAGATTACAATTTGCGAAGGAGCATAAAGATAGCCAACTTCTTATTGGGAAAGAGTTTATGGACAACTGAAGCTAAGATGGAGTTGTTTGGTCGCAATTTTTGGAATCATGTGTCAAGGAAATACGTCGAATCTCACCTCCAAAAGAAAAAAAAAACACAATACCGACGGCCAAATTTGGTGGTGGTGGTAGTTTTATGGTTTGGAGCTGCTGTGCTGCGAGAGGTGTTTGTCAACCATGTATTAAAGACGATAAAATGAATGTAGAGCCTTGCTGGATTTTCCAGCGAGATGGTGATTCCAAGCATACCGTTAGTACTACAAAGGAGTGGCTTGCTGAAAATAACTTTGACATCTTGCAGTGGCCCTGTCAGTCTTAGAATTTGTATCAAACCGAAAAGAAGTGGTGATATTTGAAAATTAAAATCCGAGAATAAGTCCAACAAACATCACAAATCTGAGGCTAATTTTCCGGGAAGAATAGAGCAAAAGATTTACCAAAGTATGCGAAGCGTTAATGAAAGACTATATGGCGAGATTGCTTCCTTGAAGTTAAAAGGGCTTTGCTATAAACTATTAAATGGAGATAACTTTTTTCTGCTTTACAATGTTTTTTACTCTGGAAAATTAAGATACTGGGATATTTTCTTATACAATAAATCTCATTTAGTTTCATATGCATATATTGGAAGTTTGCAATATTATACAGTAAATTTATTCTCATTTCGATCGGGAAATACGCTACGATTAAGAATATTTAATACTTTAATATGTATGAATGCTTATTTTCCCCCACTGTGAGTCTGTTTCCCATGCAAATGTTAAATTTCTGTTAGCTACTATGTTTAAGCATTCACTCTAGTTGTGCAATGGCTCATATAGAAGGCCGGAGCTGATTAGGTCATATATAGAGGGCCGGAGCTAAATAGGCCATATATAGAGGGCCGAAGCTGAATAGGCCATATATACAGGGCCTGAGCTGAATAGGCCATATATAGAGGGCCGAAGCTGAATAGACCATATATAGAGGGCCGGAGCTGAATAGGCCATATATAGAGGGCCGGAGCTGAAGAGGTTATAGAGGGTGGGAGCGTAAGTCCTGGCTTCTCTCTGGGTATGGGTCTACTGCACTTTTACTGCCGGTTATCTGATCTAATATAGGCACAAATTTTAGAATTATTAGCTATTTGTGCTTTTCTTATTTCCTCTGCAGTTTCACAACTATGCATAAATAATTCATTCGTGCACTCATAGCCTCAGTTATTCATCCAGACCAGCTGGTCTGACAGTTTCCAAATACTGCAGCCGCCAGAGCTCCGCTCGCCTCTATTGCTAAGTGATGTAAAATTCTCCCCATAAAATATCCCCGAACAGCGCTTAATTGAACCCTGCACAATGTGCTCCCTGCACCAGTGTTGTTCTGGATATTGCAGGACAGGCAGATTTCTGCTGTGGTTGCCCATACAAAATAAAAAAAAAAAAATAACGATCAGACAGTTGTTGCTGTCGAATCTGTACTGAACAGTGATGGATTATATATATATATATTTTTTTATGTGAAGGACACAAATGATTATAAGCATAAAAACACGGTAATGAAGACCAATATCTACCGGTATTTATTTTAAATATGTTGGACTAGAACGCCTCGTGACGTAAGACCATCACCCGCGGTGGGGAAAATTCAACGGCGTCATTTTTGATAGCCAGCTGATCCTA